>JBBDGP010002224.1:380000-512500 GCA_037952835.1 Lithobates septentrionalis
GACGATGGGGCAGAATTTCTTCCATTGACACCAACAATGAGGCACTATTCCTCCAACTGACACAGACAATGGGGCACTATTCCTCCTACTGACACCGACAAAGGGGCACTATTCCTTCAACTGACATCAAAGACAGGGCATTGTTTACTCTCACTGGACGCCAGAACATTTTCTACCCCCATTGGTCACAGTCTGTCCCCCCTAAAGTCTGAGGGACAGTAAACTGGCCCTTAGTTTAGAAAGTTTGGAGACTCCTGATCTAGAGGGATCCCACTGATATATCACATAGATAGTCTGAAGTGGACCAGTGTAACCAAGGTAAAAAATCCATACCTGGAATTCAACTATTTATAAAGCATTTAATCTGACATTTACCAAACATTTGCTGCAGGCTAGTCTTCCTGGTGAATGTGCTTTAACTATTTTTTGCTGCCATAGATGTAAGTACTATGCCCTCAACAGAACAGTCTTAAACGTACTCCTGGCTTCTATAGCAGCATGGAGAACGTCTTCATGTGTTTGGTCAACTGTTGGATTTCTAGTAGAAGCCGCCCGATCACGTCCATGCACACTACAAGGTGACAGCTCTTCCCTCCCTCTACCCCCCTGCCCCCATACTACAATGGACTACCCTTATATAGCCTGGGCTCCACTGCCCATCCTGAGCACCCAGGATGGCCGCAGTAGGTGTCTGCAAGTAGGGTGGAGGACTGACAGCAGACATCTGCTCCCTGATTGTCCCTGCACTTAATGAAGCAAGATTCTCATCACCTCCGGTTTCAGAGCTCGCTTTCCCCAGCCGCTGTGGCCAGGGAGGTCTCCATAAAAAGGACTTGTCATGTACATTATGCTATCACATAGGGGACTTGTCTGCTCCAGTGCCATAGCAATAAAGTGATAGCCCAACCCCTGGAAACCTAAAAATTCTCCCTTGCAGTGGGATTGCAAACGAGTTAATAGCTCCTTTAGGTCTAATGCCGTGTACACACGGGTGGACTTTTCGACCAGACTGGTCCGACGGAACGAATCCGCCGGACAATCCGACCGCATGTGGGCTTCATCGGACCTGCAGCGGACGTTTTCTGTCGAAAATCAGATGGACTTTAGATTTGGAACATGTTTCAAATCTTTCCGCCGGGACTCCGCCGGACCCAGTTCCTATCGAGAAATCCGCTCCTCTGTATGCTAGTCCGACGGACGAAAACCGACACTAGGGCAGCTATAGGCTACTGGCTATGAACTTCCTTATTTTAGTCCGGTCGTACGTCATCACGTACGAATCCGTCGGACTTTGGTGTGATCGTGTATGGGCAAGTCCGTTCGCTAGAGAGTCCGTCGAAAGTCCGCCGGAAGGACCGTCGGACCTTTGATGCCGAAAAGTCTGCCCATGTGTACACGGCATAAGAGGCATGAAAAGGTAGATTTACTTACCTGTTCCACCACACTGCTAGACCGGTACCTCTTCTCCCTGAGCAAGTAGGCCATGCTCAAAGTTATGTGTAGCGCTCTTTCGGCACCCCAAATGCAGAATAGCACCTCAGGAGGCAGGGACGAGCTAGCATTTCACTCAGGGCTAAGTCCATGGCTAAAATGGAGGGGGACCAAGAAAGGATATTGTCTTTTTAAAGTTTTTTTGCAGAGTAGCTAAGGAGGTGAGAGTCAGGGGTCCCAGATACCCTAGCAGATCACTTACAGCTTCTCTAGATCCAGATCAATGTCCAGCTTCACAGGGTCAGAACCTTTAAGCGGACACTGAAAGCGCGTTCCCAAATTTCAGTGCATCCCCCAAGTGAGTCATTAGGCCCCCCTGAGAGACCAGCCTTCTTCCTGGCTCTCTCCAGCAAGGGGCCTCCCCTGGGTCTCCTCCTTGATACAGCTTCCTCCAGACCAGGCAGAACAGCTTCAGGGCCACTTCAGCGCATGTTAGGCCCCAAAACAAGCTATAGGTCCTAACATCAGAGCTCCATTCAGCAGCACCTCCCTAGGCCTTGGCCCAGCTGAAGAGAGAGAGCACATGGCCTGTCTAGGGTTGCCACCTGTCCAGGATTCACCTGGACAGTTCGGGTTTGGAATTATTCGTCCGGGTTTCAGGCCACCTGAAACCCGGACACATTATTCAGACAGGACTATGACTTCCCAGCAGGGTTGCTGGCTGCAGTTGTGTAAGCCAAGAGTGTCTGTTGCACTCTCTTTCACACTGCCCAAAGCCATCACTAACAATCCCCCCCACACACACACACAGACAGACGGGAGAGGAAAGAGGGCTCGATCTACTCCTCTTACTCCCACCCCCACCTCTTTGTGTCTCCCCCCTGCTCTCTCCTGCCTCTGAGAGAGTTCACTAAGGTAAATCAGGCTTCTCAGAACACCCCTTACATCAGAGTTCCCCTTTACATCAGTGTTCCCCCTTAAATCCAGGTTCCCAGAGCATCCCATATGTTAGAGTCCCCAGAGTTCTCCCTTACATCAGAGTCTGCAGAGTCCCCCAGAGGGAACTCTGCAAGTTCAGATGTAAAAGGTTAACTTTGTGGACTCTGATGTAAAGGGGGACTCTTGTGATTAAGTTATTATGATTAGAAATGTTATTTAATTGCAAAACACATACATGTATAATTTATACTATTTAAAAATAAATAAATAAATTGCTGTGCGCCGCTAAAGTGTTGGGGTTTGACTTGAAGAAAAGGTGGCGACCCTAGGCCTGTCCCGAATAGTTATATGCTCCCCCAGCATGCACCAGTGGCCTAAACCTCCTACTGGATTGGATGAAGGAAGTATAAATATTCATAACTTAGTTTTGTTCATGAAATCTCATACTTTGACCAGTGTTACCAGTGACATCTAGTGGCGACAGTGAGAAATCACATGCCAATTTAAGCTTAGGGAAAAACCAGGTGAAAAACTCTACACTCAGTCTGAGCTCACTACATCCCAGCCAAAAACGAAACTGACACAGTAGCCCCTGTTTAGAACAAGGGGGCTACATATGCTTTACAGATTCCATTTACATTTTGTTATACAGGTAGCGTTCCTCAATAAATTTTTATTTTTTTTTGCTTCATGGGCAAATGTGAGATATGATTCAGGACTTCTAGGCACCCAGCCAGCTCTAACTTTGGTTGCTAGGCATAAACGTGTATTCCGCCTCCGCCGATTGAAACAGGATCTAACCTTGACTGTTAGCACTACAGAAGTCTTTGCAAGTTACTGAATAGACAAGAAAGCTCTCTTGAAAACCATTCAGTCTGTGAGTTTCTCTCTTCCCGTGTACACAGTACGGGCTTCTGATATTATTTTAATCCAACAGACAGTCCTACTTTAACATCCCCTACACTCCGGTGGTCTAATGTCCTGTAGATCAATACAGGGTCTATGGCTACATCCCTCCAGCTGTTGTGGAACTACACATCCCATGAGGCATTGTAAAACACTGACATGCACAGACATGACTAGGCATGATGGGAATTGTAGTTCCTGAACAACTGGAGGGCTGTAGTTTGAAGACCACTGGTCTATGGCTTTACAATGGATTGAAGACATGAAGGAACAGTCCACCACCGGAGCATGGGGGAGGACCTTCTGCCAAGGCAGCGGATGATCAGGGAAGTAAACAGTGGCGGTCCGTGCATTGCGCCTCCCTATTTATGCGCCCGGCCGCTTTCAGGATGCCAGGCGCATGAATTCCTATGGCGGGGATGGGGGGGTGTGTTTTTTGAAGCATCTGATTAGAGCCAGAGGCTCTAATAGGCTTCAAAATAGGGTGGGCTTGGGGAGCAGAGCATTGTGTTTGGAGCCCACCCAGTTGTGTTGCAACAGAGAATGAATATTCGCTGTTGCAATACTGATCCTCCTCTCTGCCAATCGGGAAGCGGGTCTGATACCCGTCATCCGATTGGCTCAAAGGACAGGCGATCCTATTGGATGCCTGGGAGGAGGGGAGGAGACGCACGGCGGAAGCTGCCGTGATCTCAGAAGAGAAGAGGACACAGGAGACGCTGCCAGATGCCCACCGCAGGCTGATGTGCCCGCCGATCCCCGCCGCTTTGTGCCCGCTGATCCCCGCTGCTGTGTACCCGCCGATCCTCGATGCTGTGTGCCTGCCGATCTCCAATGTGCTTGCCAATCCCCGCTGCTGTGTACCTGCCGATCCTTGATGTGTGTGCCCACCAATCCCCAATGTGCCCGCCCATGTGGTAAGTGCCAGTGGACCGGCAGACAGCGCGGGGGGGGGGGTTGCGGTGCCGCAGGGGGGGGTTGAGGTGCCACCGGGGGGGTGGTTGTTTGCCGCCCCCCCCAAACAAAAAATCACCAGCCGTTACTGAAAATAAATGTACTTATGCTCTCCTCTAGACCTAAATAAGCAAAGGTGTTTGGTGCACACAAAGTGGTTTTACATCCACTATTAAGGAATATATTTAAATTAAAGTTTTTGTGCCCAGAGTTCAGCTTTAACATCTCAAACATTAACATCTCATTGCCCTGGATCCTATATAAAGTTATTACTTAAAAGGAATAAAAGCATTTCCCAAAATTGGGTAATCCCTTAATATCAGGATCTCAACTCACAGGCTGCATATCTTTACATCATACAATGAAACAGAGACTCATTAAGATTCAATGGTAATGCTTGTGAGCGACCACCAAGGACTGAACATTTTCCAACGACGTGTTAACTACAAAAGTCCTCGGCCCCGGGTGAGCTATTGTTACACAGAAGTAGATTTAATGCAAAAAGTCTTTGAAAATAACCATAAATGACATAGTTATTTATAATCTCTACAAGCCAAGCAATAAATAAACATGACGCCATGCCTTATGAAGACAAATTAAATTTTGTGCCGTTCTAAGTAATTTATCAAACTAATACCAGTCCCAATTCTTCATACTGGGCAAAATGAGATGAAGGGTGACATAAATATGGAATCGGTATTTTTTCTGCGGGATAAATTGTGAGGATCAAGACTTGGGACTTTACTGTAATTAACCCCTTAAGCTCTCGTATTTGTACACCCTATGTGGGTCTAAGAATATTCACATTTCCACTATGGGCCTGTTTATTTATATTTCTTAAGATAACAAAGTATTTCATTTATTACGTTTTTTGGGGGGGAAACACTAGGATAACTTTTTTTTGTTATTTTGCAAAAAAAAAATATTTTTCATTGTAATCTATAGACAAAAAGACATCAAAAATGTGACATTCTGTTCTAAAATAGCTATGCACCGTACAACGTCAGATGTGACGAAGCGTGTAGGGTGGAGCCAACGCTTGTGACATCATCACGTGCATCGATATCAGGAAGCGGCCTGTCTGCCTCCTGAGACCTGTTGTATATTGATTAGCGCATATGCATATTAACATTGTGAGTCTAGATGTGGGTCTAAGAATTTTCACATTTCCATTATGGGCCTTTTTATTTATATTTCTTAAGATAACAAAGTATTTCATATATTAAGTTTTTTGGGGGAAAACACTAGGATAACTTTTTTAGTATTTTGCACACAAAAAAAAAATTTAATTGTAATCTATAGACAAAAAGACATAAAAAATGGGACATTTTGTTCTAAAATAGCTATGCACCATAGGACGTCAGTTGTGACGAAGCGTGTAGGGTGAAGCCAACGCTTGTGACATCATCACGTGCATCGATATCAGGAAGCGGCCCGTCTGCCTCCTGAGACCGGTTGTAAAATGATTAGCGCATATGCATATTAACATTGTGAGTCTAGATGTGGGTCTAAGAATTTTCACATTTCCACTATGGGCCTGTTTATTTATATTTCTTAAGATAACAAAGTATTTCATTTATTAAGGTTTTTGGGGGAAACACTAGGATAACTTTTTTTTGTTATTTTGCAAAAAAAAAATATTTTTCATTGTAATCTATAGACAAAAAGACATCAAAAATGTGACATTCTGTTCTAAAATACAATTCAATACAGAAGGAATCAGAGGACATTGCTCGTAAGAGCTTACAATCTAGGAGGGAGGGTCAAGTGATACAAAGGGTAATAACTGTGGGGGATGAGCTGATGAAGGAAATAAAAGAACAGTTGTTAGGTAGAGGCAAGGTAGACTTCTCCGAAGAGAAAAGTTTTCAGGGATCGCCTAAAAGTAGATAGATTTGGAGATAGTCTGGCAGATTGGGGTAGGGTATTCCAGAGGATGGGCGAGGCTCGGGAGAAGTCCTGGAGGCGGATATGGGAGGAGGTGACGAAGGAGCTAGAGAGCAGGAGGTCTTGGGAGGAACGGAGAGGGCGATTAGGTTGGTATGTTGAGACCAGGCTAGTGATGTAGCTGGGGGCAGAGTTGTGGATGGCTTTGTTACTTATTGTTAGTATTTTGAATTTAATTTGTTGGCTGAGTGGCAGCCAATGAAGGGATTGGCAGAGAGGAGTAGCAGATGCTGAGCAGTTTGTATGGTCGATGAGTCTGGCAGCAGCATTCATGATGGGCAATCAGAGAGTTGTATGCGGAAGCATAGATGAAAAACTTTGTTGATCACCTTGGGACCGTCACCATTATTCATTTATTTGGACTCACTCTTTATTCATTTTCTAATTTGTATTCTCATGTAATTTTATTAGCGCTTCAGTTTTGTTTATAAATACATCATATATGTACACTATACACTCACCAACCACTTATTAAGCACACCTTGCTAGTACCGGGTTGGACCTCCTTTTGCCTTCAGAACTGCCTTCATTCTTCGTAGCATAGATACAACAAGGTGTTGGAAACTTCCCTCAGAGATTTTGGTCCCTATTGACATGATGGCATCACACAGTTGCTATCGGGATGCCAATTCCCTGTTCCACCACATCCCAAAAGGTGCTCTATTGGATGAGAGATCTGGTGAGTGTGGTGCTCTATTGGATGAGAGATCTGGTGAGTGTGGAGGCCTTTGGAGTACAGGGACCTCATTGTCCAGTGGTGAGATGATTGGAGCTTTGTGACATGGTGCATTATCCTGCTGGAAGGAGCCATCAGAAGATGGGGACACTGTAGTCATAAAGGGATGGACATGGTCAGCAACAATACTCAGGTAGGCCGTGGCGTTTAAATGATGTTCAGTTGGTACTAAGGGGCCCAAAGTGTGCCAAGAAAATATCCCCCACACCATTACACCCTCACCACCAGCCTGAACCGGTGATACAAGGCGGGATGGATCCATGATTTCATGTTGTTTACACCAAATTCTGACCCCACCATCTGAATATCGCAGCTGAAATCGAGACTCATCAGACCAGGCAACGTTTTTCCAAATTTCTATTGTCCAATTTTAGTGATTCTGTGCGAATTGTAGCCTCAGTTTCCTGTTCTTTGCTGACAGGAGTGGCACCCGGTGTGGTCTTCTGCTGCTGTAGCCCATCTGCTTCAAGTTTCCATGTGTTGTGTGTTCAGAGATGGTATTCTGCATACCTTGGATGTAATGAGAGGTTATTTGAGTGACTGTTGCCTTTCTATCATCTGGAACCAGTCTGTCCATTGTCTTCTGACCTCTGACATCAACAAGGCTTTTTCCTCCACACAACTGCCGCTCACTGGATACTTTCTCTTTTTCCCACCATTCTCTGTAAATCCGAGAGATGGTTATGTGTGAAAATCCCAGTAGATCAGCAGTTTTTGAAATACTCAGACCAGCCCGTCTGGCACCAACAATCATGCCACGTTCAAAGTAACTTAAATCTCCTTTCTTCCCCATTCTGATGCTCAGTTTGAACTTCAGCAAGTCGTCTTCACCACGTCTAGATGCCTAAATGGATTGAGTTGCTACCATGTGATTGGCTGATTAGCAATTTGTGTTACCAAGCAATTGAACAGGTGTACCTAATAAAGTGGCCGGTGAGTGTACAATAAGGCCCGGGTTCACACTGGTACGACAAACGCTCCGACATTGGGAGCTCATGTCACATGACATGTGAAAATCAATGTTTCCCTATGGGAGCCGTCTTAACTGGTCCGACACAAGTCGGTCCGACTTTGAAAATGCTCCCTGCACTACTTTGGTCTGACTTTGATCCTACTTCAGTCCATTGTATATCACTGAATATTGGATATTGTGGGCAGCACAGTGGTGTAGTGGTTAGCACTCTCGCCTCACAGCAATAGGGTCATTGGTTCAAATCCCAACCATGACATTACCTGCCTGGAGTTTGCATGTTCTCCCTGTGCCTGTGTGGGTTTCCTCCGGGGTACTCAGGTTTCCTCCCACACTCCAAAGACATGCTGGTAGGTTTATTGGCTTCTGTCATAAAAAAATAAAAATAAAATTGGCCTTGGTGTATGGGTGTGAGCTGGGGACCTTGGATTGCAGACCCCTTGGTGGTGGGGACGTGTGTAGATTAATGGCGCTACAGGGGTACCTTAAATATATAAAAAATAATAATATAGTGGATGAGCATCTGGATGGGACACAGTGTGTGGGGATGGGGACAATTGTGGGTTCTCACTCTGGATGGCCTGGTGTCTTTATTCAACCGTACTAACTATGTAACCAAAGTTGGATCACCATCTTGACTGATGCGACTTGTGCTGTGATGCTCTTGAAGGGGAACTCCACTGCATCTAAAAAAAAAAAAAACGGCATGGGTTCCCCCTCCAAGAGCATACGGGCCCTTCGGTCTGGTATGGATTTTAAGGTGAACCCCCACGCTGAAAAAATCCATGCCAGTCCCTTATCCGATCACACAGCCTGGCAGGTCAGGAAAGGGGGAAGGGTCGAGCGAGCGCCCCCTCCTGAACCGTACCAGGCCACGTGCCCTTAACATGGAGGGGGGGGTGCTTTGGGGCAGGGGGAGCCATACTCATACTCATTCACATAGGGTGGGGGGATCTGGGGACCCCCTTGTTAAAGGGGGCTTCCAGGTTTTAATAAGCCCCCCCCCGCCCGCAGACCTCGACAACCAACAGCCAGGGTTATCGGGAAGAGGCCCTTGTCCCTCAACATGGGGACAAGGTGCTTTGGGGCCCCACTCATAAAATCCCACGTTCCACGCTGTGAACACTCTTCAGTGAATACCACCACTATTCACTCTCCATGCTCACCTTAACACGTTGACCTATTAGGCAATATAAGTCACAATGCTTCTTGTCCAATATCAGTGCCTGACCTCACAAATGTGCTTCTGGAAGAATAGTCAAACATTCCCATAGACACACTCCTAAACCTTGTGGACAGCCTTCCCAGAAGAGTTGAAGCTGTTATAGCTGCAAAGGGTGGGCCAACTCAATATTGAACCCTACGGGCTAAGGACTGGGATGATATTAAAATTGATGTGCTTGTAAAGGCAGGTGTCCCAATACTTTTGACAATATAGTGTATATAGTGGGGGGGGGGGGGGGGGGGCTGTTAACCAAAGACCAAACCCCCCCCCCCCAACTAAGTCTTTCGACCAAGGTTCAAAGGCCAGGTAGTGCATTATAGTCTACTAAAAATCCTTCCAGGTATGTCTGCATAGTTTAGCTGGCACCACAGATCTTGAACCTGTAAGATTCTTCTGCAAAGCCATGGCAGTAGCGAACAAAAACCTAATTCCCAAATGCTAGCAGGGACCCAAACAACAATAAAAACACAAAAGAGGCTCCGACTATTCTATACTTCAGGGGTAGGCAACCTGGGGTCCTCCAGCTTTTGCAGAACTACAAGTCCCATCATGCTTCTGGGAGTAATTGTAACTGCCAGCCTTGCAATGCATCATGGGAAATGTAGTTCCACAACGGCTGGAGGGCCCCAGGATGCCTACCCTCTGCTATACTTTATCAAAACTAAAAAAAAATAACGTTATGACTTCAGATATATTTTAGGTCCTCTCGATGAGTGACACTCTGGGTCATTTACCTTGAAAGACAGAGAACACCTTGTGGTGAAAAAGAGGCACTGCAGGGATAGCTCTGGATTGAAGGTGAGTATTGTATCCTGAGCTTTTTTTTTTTACAGTTGTAAAACAAAAATGAGCTCACAGTTGCGCTTTAATTATTTCTGTGATTTCAGAAATTTATTTTTTTAAACAAACTCCTACTGTAAGAATTCTCTAACAAGGTGATTATTTCTTTATCTCTAATAAGACTAGGCATAATAATTCATCGAGGTCCCGCTAGACCCCGGTAGAGAAGAGCACGCCATATACGGCTCGTGTAGCATCCCCACGCAATGTTTCATTAGCCGCCTTGACATCTGCCACACACAGTCTGTCATGCCGGAGTTTGAAGCCAATTTATCAGCCAGTATTGCTTGCATCTGTCTCCCTCCATCAAGGCAGCTGACATAAGGTGTAAATGTTGTTATGTGCTCACCCTAAATGTAACAGCTTCTGTCAGATGGCCACTAAAAGGATGATAAAGGTTTGTTTGCTTGTAACGACGCTACGCGTTAAACAAAATAAGTCGACGGAAAAAGTGAATCTATTGTATCATCACAGGGTAGATACTGTGGATGCACCGATAATAGTGTGCCAACCTCCCGGTAATTTTCAGAAAGGAGATGGTTGGATAAAGATCTGGACTTTGAAGGCACACGCGTAGACTTTTGTAAAAAATTGTTAATATTTTGATCGGATAAAGTTAAAAACAATGTATGTAATTACATATTAAAAAAAGACATGTAAATGAATGACCTCATTGACTCTCCTATCACCTATAATATAATACAAAGAATAGTATATATAGTTGAGATATACAGGATCAATATAAATCCAAGATTGTTTGATACATGAGGTGGTTGAGTCGTGATGAAAAGTCGCTCATGAGGATCGCTCTACATGTTACGCGCATTGGTGAGCCTCTTCAGGAGATTGAGCATCTAGTATGACCAGTGTCTTTAGCTTAAGCTAGAGACACTGGCCATGTAGTAGCATATATTTATGTATGTGACAGGAAAGGTTTCACCTGCTGGTGGCGCTGTCAGACCTTTGGCCCGCAGTACTGGTGTCCACCAGCGGGTGTCTCCTAACAGTCTGGAACTGTCAGGAAAGGTTTCACCTCCTGGTGGCGCTGTCAGACCTTTGGCCCGCAGTACTGGTGTCCACCAGCGGGTGTCTCCTAGCAGTCTGGAACTGTCAGGAAAGGTTTCACCTGCTGGTGGCGCTGTCAGACCTTTGGCCCGCAGTACTGATGTCCACCAGCTGGTGTCTCCTAGTAATCTGGAACTGTCAGGAAAGGTTTCGCCAGCTGGTGGCCCTAATCCTTGGGCCGCAGTACTGGTGTCCACCAGCGGGTGTCTCCTGGCAGTGTTGAGCCGATATCATCTCCTGCGATCATGCGTCACTTGAGGCTAATTGCAGGAGATGTGTACTTATACCCGGCAAGCACTCACACTTGCCTTGGTATTGTCCTTGAGCCCTGACCTGTATCCTGTGATCCTGAGAACCTGAACCTGTATTTGTACCTGTTCCTGTCCATCCTGTGATTCTGTATTCCTGTACCCTTGCCCTGCAGTCTGATCCCTTCCACCTTTTTCCCGGTTCTGTTTTGCTCCTTGCCCCCATCTGCTGATCTCCCGTTTATGACCCTGGCCTGGCTACGTTTACGATTCTGGTATTCCCCATCTATTGTACATACCTGTTTTGTCTGTTATTTGTGGGTCACTGTCTGGTTGTTGGATTGTTGTACACTATTTGGTATTGGAGGTGATTTTATATCTAGATTCACTTATCTTAATAAACTACATTATTTCAGGTGAAGTGAGTGAAAAAGAAGGAGGTAAGCGAAGGGGAGGGGAGGAGGGAGAAGGATGGGGAAAAGGGAAAGGAAGGTAGGGGGTAGTGTGGGGTCACAAAGGTAGTAGGTGAGGGGGTTGTGTGGGGGGAGAGGGGGGGAGAAAGGGGGGAGAGAAAGGGGGGGTGGAGGGGGTGTGGTGGAAGTGAAGGTCGGGATGGTGAGGATGAAGAAGGGGGAGGGGGGGAAGGGGGATAGAAAAAAATGGGGGGAGGGGGGAAAAAGTGGTGGGGGAGAGGGAGAAAAACGGGAGGGGAAGGAAAAAAGAAAGATAATAAAGGAAATAAAGGAAAGAGAAAAAAAGGGGGAAAGGGGAAGTGAGGGGATGTTAAAGAGAGTTATGAATTGTGAAGGCAAAAAGTGAGGGGTCCTGCAGGGGGTTGAAGGAGGATGTGCACTGGGAGCCAGTGAAAAGGTAAGGAATGACAATAGTGTGGGGGTGAGAAAAGTGGAAGGTGAAAATGTTAATGTTACAGTTTTGCAATGTTAAAGAGAGGAAAGTATGCTGGGCGCGTGATTGCCGTATCATTTTTGAACTTCTTGGCAATCATGTAACAGTGTTTCGGGGGGCAAGGAGGGTGGGCTTTAATGCCCAAATGATGCGTATATGCGGTCCCCGCAGCCCAAGGTTTCTGAGCTGAAAGAGGGTTCACTGCTTGCTTCCAACACAGTGACCGAGCTGTCACAGACAAGTTATGATCAGGAGCCAATGAGACAATCTCCTCATCATGTGATTACTGTGACAGCCAATTACAGTGTGGTTGGGAAGCCCATCCCACCCCGCCTTAAAACTGTGAGGAGCATCTAGCGCTGCTGCTCCTCATTCCAGCATCCTGAGTTTGGCTATGGCATTCCCCTTGTCTGTCTGTCCACTTCCAAGGTGATTAATGTGGCCAATTTCTGGGTGGAGATCAAACCTGATTTAAGCCAGCCAAGCCTGCAATGTCATGCTTGCGATATTCTGTTTGTTACACGTCTACAAGATATCGATTTGTCTGTTCTGCTCTGCTGTTTGGGTTCCCTTGTTGACGACCTTGGATCAGATATCGACTATTCTCTGAACTCTGCCTGGCTTGTACCCGTACTGTCAGTGAACCACTCTGCCTGTCTGCCAACCACAAGTACCTGTTTGCTTTGCTCAGTTCGCGCCTGCCCTGGCATGGTAGCCAGGCACTCTAGCATTGTGTATAAGTCCTGGGGGCAACCGAGTACCGGTAGGCCTGGTTGCCTTATGGGAAAGGGGGCTGCTATAGGTGAAGAACACAGAAGCCAGCAATAGTGTTTGACCACCTGCGTTAGGGCTAAGCGTGACAAAGACTCAGCTAAAGGGCCCCAGGAAGGGAGCAGGAAGGCGTTACTGACAAGAGGTCATCCAGTTCTACATGACATTTTGCAATGTTGAGGCTTTAAGGCTAAATGGCCTGGATTTGCGTCTGGTGTCAGTCACCAAATATGGCCATGATTACAACCAAAGGTTCGGCTTGGTAGACAGGCAAACACCCCATTTATTTCACCCATTTGCCAACTGCTGAATAGATACATTTGGACCAAGTTCTATTTCAGTTCGAGCCAAAACTCACAAGGAGGTCACAAGAAAAACCCAACATGTTTTGGGGGGGGGGGGGCTCATTGCTCCCTCTTCATCAGGACTTGGAAGGAGAGGGAGTACTGGATCTCCAAAACATGTTGTCTTTCTTGTGACCGCCTGTCAAGGGAGACCTGACCTTAACCTCAACAAGGAGAATACCGGACAACAGTTTGTAAAGTAAAAGGATAAAATGGTGCTACTTTGGGCTGGCGACCTGAATTAGCACCGTTTTATATAATATTTTACTGGGCCTAAAAAAAGGTATGTGATGAAAACAAAAAATAAAAAGTTTTATATAAAAATTGTTATGGGGGGGAACTAGAGACTAAACTTAAGCTTTAAGGAAACGTTTCTTTTAACCACTTGCCTACCGGGCACTTTCACCCCCTTCCTGCCCAGGCCAATTTTCAGCTTTCAACGCTGTCACATTTTGAATGACAATTGCGCGGTCATACAACACTGTAGCCATATTAAATTTTTATAATTTTTTTTCACACAAATAGAGCTTCCTTTTGGTGGTATTTAATCACTGCTGCTTTTTTTTTTTTTTTTTGCTAAAAAAAAACTAAAAAAGACAAAAAAAAATGTTTTTCTTAGTTTCTGTCAGTATTTTGTAAATAAGTAATTTTTCTCCTTCACTGATGTGGGCTGATGAGGTGGCACTGCTGGGCACTGATAGGTTGCACTGATGGGCACTGATGAGGCAGCACTTATGGGCCCTGATCAGGCGGCACTGAAGGGCACTGATTAGGTGGCACTGATGAGGAGGCACTAATATGCCTCACTGATGGGCACTGATAGGTGGCACTGATATGTTGCACTGATGTGCTCTGATAGGTGGCACTGATGGGCACTAATAGGCGGCATGGATAGGCAGCACTGATGGCCACTGATGGGAAGCACTGATGGGTGGCATTGATGAGCAGGCACTGATGGGCACTGAAAGTCAGCACTGACTGGCATCACTAATGGGCACTTATTGGTGTCACTGATGGGCACTGCTGGGGCTGTACTGATGATGATCAGTGCCCTGATTACCTGTACAGGTCTCCCCTGTGAGGAGATGCCGCTGATCGGCTCTCCTCTCCTCACACTCTGTCAGTGTGAGGAGAGGAGAGCCGATAACCTGCACTTCCTTGTTTGCATGTGACTGGCTGTCATCGGACACAGCCGATCACATGGGTAAAGAGCCAGGTCATCGGCTCTTTACCGGCGGGGCCACAATCTCCACGCTGCTTGCCCCACCGGGCGCGCGAGAAAGGCGGTTCTGCGGCGCCGTCACTTGACGGCCTCCCAGAACAAGAATGCCATCCCACCGCCATCATTTTACTATACGCCGGGCGGGAAGTGGTTAATCAGCAAAACTAATCACATTTCCAGATACATATGTATTTACAAGATGGGAGCATTTACATATCTATACATGAAGAACTGTCAGCAAAATACGGAACACAGCACAAATAAAAGCGTGAAAACGGCATCACAAAATTACTTTTAGGTCCATGCTACGACAATAACTTAAAAAAGTCTACTTACTAAAATTACACCGTAGTTTTCCTTTATAGAAGACAATTTTAAGGAATAAATCTAATGCTTTTTTCCCTGTAGCGTTTGAAAGCAAAACTGATACACTTTACCTACAAGTCTGTATCAGTGCTAGAGATAACAGCACTCCTAAGTAATGCAAAATTCTCCTCCGGGCCTTTTGTGCGTTCTTGTTCTCAGCATTGTGCACCAGATGGAAGGCTTTTTTTCATATACCTATTTTAAACTGTCAAAAGCTATGAATGCAAGAAAAAAAAAAAAAAGCAAGAAAAGAAAAAAGGATAAAAAGAATAAAAAGAATAGGCCTGTATCTGGCAGAATGAAAACTTAGAATTCAACAGGATGGGATGGTTTCATCAAAATCCTAAAAGCCAAAAACAAAGTAAATAACAGGACCTGTTTGAAAGCCATGTCACACCTAAGTGAGCTAGTTATTCGCAAAACTTTACAGATGTTTGTGGGCACCTGACCGTCACACCTACCCATATGTTCCAAAATGTATGAACCCCTCCACCCCAAATGATTGAGGGTTTTACAGTGTACAGCTAATGCTACATTATACAAAGACATTTTAGGTGATTGTGCCCTTCCAACCTTGTATTAACAGTTTGGGCAAGGTCCTTTTCTGTTCCAGCATGACTGTGCCTCCATGTGAAAAGCCAACTGCGTAAAGACATGGTCTGATGAGTTTAATGTTGAGGAACTTAAGTGGCCTGGACAGAGACTTGACCTCAGTCCTACTGTTGACCATCCATAAAAACATGGTTTTAAGACTTTGGTGTGGAGGAACTTGAGTGGCCTGCACAAAGATCTGACCTCAACCCTACTGATTACCATCCATAAAGACACAGTTTGATGAGTTTGGTGTTGAAGAACTTAAGTGGCCTGGATAGAGCCTTTACCTCAATCCTACTGACCCCCATTCTTAAAGACATGGTTTGATAACTTTGGTGTGGAGGATCTTAAATGGCCTGCGCAAAGATCTGACCTCAACCCTACTGATCACCATCCATAAGGATATGGTTTGATGACTTTGGTGTGGAGGAACTTGAGTGGCTTGTACAGAGCGCTGACCTCGACCCTACTGATTACTGTCCATAAAGACATGGTTTGATGACTTTGGTGTGGAGGAACTTGAGTAGCCTTTACAGAACCCTGACCTTAACCCTACTGATCACCATCCATAACGATATGGTTTGATGAGTTTGGTGTGGAGGAACTTGAGTAGCCTGTACGGAGCCCTGACCTCAACCCTACTGATCACCATCCAAAGATATGGTTTGATGACTTTGATGTGAACCCGAATGGCCTGTGCACCCTAGTAAATGCCTTTGTGAAAAATTAGATGCTTACTGAGAGCCAGGTCTCCTTATCCAACATCAATAATACCTCCCCAATAGGGATGAGCCGAACACCCCCCGGTTCGGTTCGCACCAGAACCCGCGAACGGACCGAAAGTTCGCACGAACGTTAGAACCCCATTGACGTCTATGGGACTCGAACGTTCGAAATCAAAAGTGCTCATTTTAAAGGCTAATTTGCATGGTATTGTCCGAAAAAGGGTTTGGGGACCCGGGTCCTACCCCAGGGGACTTGTATCAATGCAAAAAAAACTTTTAAAAACGGCCGTTTTTTCGGGAGCAGTGATTTTAATGATGCTTAAAGTAAAAAAAAAAAGTGAAATATTCCTTTAAATATCGTACCTGGGGGGTGTCTATAGTATGCCTGTAAAGTGACGCGTGTTTCCCGTGTTTAGAACAGTCCCTGCACCAAATGTCATTTTTAAAGGAAAAAATCTCATTTAAAACTGCTTGCGGGTTTAATGTCATGTCGGGTCATGGCAATATGGATGAAAATCAGTGAGACAAACGGCATGGGTACCCCCCAGTCCATTACCAGGCCCTTTGGGTCTTGTATGGATATTAAGGGGAACCCCGCACCCAAATTAAAATAAGGAAAGGTGTGGGGCCCTATATACTCTGAACAGCAGTATACAGGCGGTGCAAACAAGACAGGGACTGTAGGTTTGTTGTTAAGTAGAATCTCTTTGTAATTTTGAATGGGTACATTTTTAACGTGTTTAGCTCCAGCCAAAAAATCTTTTTTAACCTTTTTGGAAAACATAGGGAAGGGTTATCACCCCTGTGACATTTGTTTTGCTGTCTTTCCTCCTCTTCAGAAGATTTCACCTCACTTTTTTGTCCCAATGAAAAATGTTTTTTGAAAATTTGGGTTTTTTTGTGGAACAAGGATTGGAAAGCATCAGTGGAAAGGAGAAATTGTTTTCCCATATTAACTCTTACAGGAGAGAATTTCCCTTCCTAGGGGTAGATTTCATCTCACTTCCTGTTGTCTCCTTCCGTTTGCAAGTAGGAGTCGTTTATAAGTTAGATGTTTGAAAGTAGGGTCCTGCCCTATATACTCAGCAGAAATTTGGGCCTTAGGTGTTGCTGTGGCCACAACACTGTAAGCCCTCACAGGGCCCTGCTCTGAAATATTAGATCAAGAATTGTAATTACATGCCCCTGTTGAACAGGAGCTGAAAAATTAGGCCTTAGGCACTGGTGCTGGTGCCACAACACTGCAACCCCTCACAGACACTCTAGTTGGAATGCAGGAACGAGCCCTGCTGCAAAGTATTGCATCAAAAATTGTAATTACACGCCCCTGTTAGACAGGGGCAGAAAAATTGGGCCTTAGGCACTGGTGCTGGTGCCACAACACTGCAACCCCTCACAGACACTCTAGTTGGAATGCAGGAACGAGCCCTGCTGTAAAGTATTGCATCAAAAATTGTAATTACACGCCCCTGTTAGACAGGGGCAGAAAAATTGGGCCTTAGGCACTGGTGCTGGTGCCACAACACTGCAACCCCTCACAGACACTCTAGTTGGAATGCAGGAACGAGCCCTGCTGCAAAGTATTACATCAAAAATTGTAATTACACGCCCCTGTTAAACAGGGGCTGAAAAATTGTGCCTTAGGCACTGGTGGTGGCGCCCAGAACCAAAAATGTTCTTACAAGCTATCAGCGTGATGATTGAGGAGGAAGAGGATAATTACTCAGGGATAGTCACTCAGCATCAGCATAGGCAGTCTTTGAAGGGATCTGAAAAAAATTATTCAGTTACATCAGCATCAGGTGCTTGGTAGCTGGTGGTGATCCAAGACTGATTCATTTTTATGAAGGTCAGCCGATCGACCGAGTCGGTGGACAGACGCACCCTGTGATCGGTTACCACGCCTCCAGCAGCACTGAATGTGCGTTCCGAAAGAACGCTGGATGCAGGACAGGCCAGTAGCTCAATTGCATACTGTGCAAGCTCTGGCCAGTGATCCATCCTCAAGACCCAGTAACCCAGAGGATTTTCGGTGGGAAAGGTGTCCAAGTCTGATCTTGCCCCTAGGTATTCCTGCACCATGTAAAACAGACGCTGGCGATGGTTGCTGGAACCGATCATACCTTGGGGCTGCGGACCAAAAAATTGTCTGAACGCATCGGTCAGACGGCCACCTTCTCCACCGCTCCTTCTTTGACTGACCGAAGCCTCAGCAACACGTTGTCCAGAAACAGGAGTTTGTAACCTCCCAGTCTCTGGGAACGCGTTGCACAGACCTTTCTGCAAGGCCTCCCGAAGATGTTTCATCCTCTGCTCCCTCTGCGATGGCAAGATAAGGTCCGCAACCTTACCCTTGTAACGTGGATCAAGGAGGGTTGCCAGCCAGTATTGGTCCTTCTCCTTGATACCACGAATACGAGGATCCTTACGCAGGCTTTGCAGGATCAGGGAGGCCATGCAGCGTAGGTTTGCTGAGGCATTCGGTCCGGAGTCCTCTGGGTCACTAAGGACAACAACGTCCGCAGCCACCTCCTCCCAGCCACGTACAAGTCCATGTGTTCCTTGGGACTGATCCCTTAAAGACTGCTGCTGATGCTGAGTGCCAGGCTCCACCTCCATACTGACACAATCTTCCTCCTCCTCCTCCTCGTCCTCTTCCTGTGTGATCGGCGGGCACGCAGGAACACTGTCTGGATAAAGGGGGCCTTGAGAGCTAAGGAAGTCCTCCTCTTCCTGCCTCTGTTCTGCCTCAAGTGCCCTGTCCATTATTCCACGCAGCGTGTGCTCCAACAGGTGGACAAGGGGGACAGTGTCACTGATGCATGCACTGTCAGTGCTCACCATCCTCGTGGCCTCCTCGAATGGTGACAGGACAGTGCATGCATCCCTGATCATGGCCCACTGGCGTGGGGAAAAAAAACCAAGCTCCCCTGACCCTGTCCTGGTGCCATAGTCGCACAGGTACTCATTGATGGCCCTCTGCTGCGTGTGCAGCCGCTGCAGCATGGCCAACGTTGAGTTCCACCTGGTGGGCATGTCACAGATTAGGCGGTTCTTGGGCAGGTTAAACTCCTTTTGGAGGTCCGTCAGCCGAGCACTGGCATTATATGACCGGCGGAACTGCACACAGACTCTCCTGGCCTGCCTCAGGACATCCTGTAAGCCCGGGTACCTGCCCAAGAACCGCTGCACCACCAAGTTAAGGACGTGAGCCAAACAGGGCACATGGGTCATTTGTCCCTGTCGGAGGGCAGAGAGGAGGTTGGTGCCATTGTCGCAAACCACCATTCCTGCCTTAAGTTGGCGTGGCGTCAACCACCTCTGAACCTGCCCCTGCAGAGCTGACAGAACCTCTGCCCCAGTGTGGCTCCTGTCCCCCAAGCACACCAGCTCAAGCACCGCATGGCATCTTTTGGCCTGCGTACTTGCGTAGCCCCTTGAACGCCTACGGAGCACCGCTGGTTCCGAGGAAGAGGCCATGGAGGAAGAAGAAGAGGAGGGGGTGGAGGAGAGAGGTGTGTCACAATCAGCATTTTGGAGGCGTGGTGGCGGAACAACCTCCAACACTACTGCACCTTGTCCTGCATCCTTCCCAGCTGCCAGCAGAGTCACCCAATGCGCCGTGAAACTAAGGTAACGTCCCTGTCCATGCCTGCTGGACCATGAGTCAGCGGTAATATGCACCTTACCGCTGACCGCCCTGTCCAGCGAGGCATGGACATTGCCTTCCACATGCCGGTAGAGAGCCGGAATCGCCTTCCGTGAGAAAAAGTGGCGTTTGGGTACCTGCCACTGAGGAACCGCACATTCCACAAACTCACGGAAGGGGGCAGAGTCTACCAACTGAAAAGGCAGCAGTTGAAGTGCTAGCAATTTTGCCAAGCTAGCATTCAACCGCTGGGCATGTGGATGGCTGGGAGCAAACTTCTTTCGGCGGTGCAGCAGCTGGGGCAGGGAAATTTGCCTGGTACAATCTGACGTCGGTGTACCAAAAGCATATTGCCCACAAGTACTTGGCTGTGACACACCTAATTCTACACCTTCATTCCTCTCACTGCAGGTCTCAGAGAGGACTGAAGGTCTAGTGGG
The DNA here is from genome assembly GCA_037952835.1 of Lithobates septentrionalis. Classification (NCBI taxonomy): domain Eukaryota; kingdom Metazoa; phylum Chordata; class Amphibia; order Anura; family Ranidae; genus Lithobates; species Lithobates septentrionalis. The sequence continues at coordinate 400,279 of JBBDGP010002224.1, forward strand.
GTTGGAAATCTCAGCTGATGAGGAGCAAGGAGAGATCCTCTTTGTTCTTTGGTGTGGGTCTTTTAGATATGCTTGCCAACGAACTGCATGGCAGGTCAACATATGTCTGGTCAAGCATGTGGTACCCAAGCGGGAGATGTTTTGGCCACGCGAGATACGCTTGAGACATATGTTGCAAATAGCAGCGGTGCGATCTGATGCACTCGTCTCAAAAAAGGCCCACACCAAAGAACTTTTTGAATAACGCGCAGAGACTGCAGCGCCCTGCACATGTGGAGCTTTGGGGTGTGATGCAGTCAATGTGCTGCCCTTAGGCTGGCCCCTGGAGGGCATCCTGCCTCGTTGGTGATGTGCCGCCTCCTCCTCCTCCTCCTCCTCCTCCTCTCTCCTATCAGGCACCCATGTTGAGTCAGTGACCTCATCATCCCCTCCCTCCTCATCACTGGAGCAAACCTGGCAGTATGCTGCAGCAGGGGGAGCATGACTGCCAGATTGCTGTCCTTCTTGGGCACCCCCTCTGTCCGTGCTCATGTTACTGCCTTCATCGAGCTCAGTATCATCATCAGAGCCTTCCAAACGCTGGGCATCCTCCTGGAGCATGTACCCAACACTGTGGTCAAACAGTTCGAGGGAATCCTCAGGAGGACATGGTGGAGCTAGGGAAGGAGTCACTGATGACATTGAGCTGAGGGAAGAGGCCGCTGCTTTGCCAGACAAAGCACCCTGGGCATGGGTGAGAGAGGATGAGGAGGATGAGGACGGCTTGGTCATCCACTCGACCAAGTCTTCCGCATGTTGCGGCTCAACACGGCCAGCTGCCGAAAAAAAGGCCAAGCGTGTCCCATGGCCACGTGCTGATGAGGATGCACCGTCTCCACGACCAGCACTAGACACAGAGCCTGCTTGCCCTCTCTTATTGGCTTGTGACTGTCTGCCTCTCCTTCTTGGCCTTCCAGACATACTAATGGCCTGTAGCTGCACTAAGCTGGGATAGAACACCTGTAATTTTCTTCAGGTAGCTTTATATACTGTAACCAGACAAGCCTGCCTGTCAGTAGGAAGATAGCAGGAACAGATCTAGCTGAACACTGTGAGCAGGACGCACTGCACTAAATGTAAATAGCAGGAACAGATCTAGCTGAACACTGTGAGCAGGACGCACTGCACTAAATGTAAATAGCAGGAACGGATCTAGCTGAACACTGTGAGCAGGACGCACTGCACTAAATGTAAATAGCAGGAACGGATCTAGCTGAACACTGTGAGCAGGACGCACTGCACTAAATGTAAATAGCAGGAACGGATCTAGCTGAACACTGTGAGCAGGACGCACTGACTGCACTAAATGTAAATAGCAGGAACAGATCTAGCTGAACACTGTGAGCAGGACGCACTGCACTAAATGTAAATAGCAGGAACGGATCTAGCTGAACACTGTGAGCAGGACGCACTGCACCAAATGTAAATAGTCTAGATAGAAGATAACAGGAACGGATCTAGCTAAACTGAATACAGTGTATATATATATATGCAACACCTGGGATGCATATATATACAAAATACACTGTAAGTGCAGCTAACTGACTGACTGTTCTGCCTAATCTATCTAACTCAAATCAAATGACACTGTCTCTCTCTCTCTATCTCTCAGCACACCGGAACACACTACACAGGGCCGCCGTGCAGGCGGCCTTATATAGTGTGGGGCGTGTACTAAATCCCCTGAGCCATAATTGGCAAAAGCCACCCTGGCTTTGGCCAATTACAGCTCTCTCTACTGACGGCGCTGTGATTGGCCAAGCATGCGGGTCATAGTGCATGCTTGGCCAATCATCAGCCAGCAATGCACTGCGATGCCGCAGTGAATTATGGGCCGTGACGCGCCACACGAATTTGGCGCGAACGGCCCATAACGTTCGCAATTCGACGGACGGTCGAACAGCCGATGTTCGAGTCGAACATGGGTTCGACTCGAACACGAAGCTCATCCCTACTCCGCAATGATCTTTTGACTGAACAGGCTCAAATTACCACAGACACACGCCTTCCTAGATGAGCTTAGAGGCTGTTATAGGCACAAAGATTCCCCTTCTAGCAGGACAACAACCCTAAACGTACAGGCGGAGCTACAATGGAATGGTTTAGATCAAAGCATATTCATGTGTTAGAATGACCCAGTCAAAGTCCAGACCTAAATTCAACTGAGAATCTGTGGAATGACATGACAAGTGCTGTTCACAGACGCTCTCCATCCAATCTGACAGAGCTTGAGCTATTTTGCAAAGAAGAATCTGCAAAAATGTCCCTCTCGAGATGTGCAAAGCTGGTAGAGACATCCCCAAAAAGACTTGCAGCTGTAATTACAGTGAAAGGGGGTTCTACAAAGTATTGACTCAGGGGGGGGCTGAATACAAATGTACCCCACACTTTTCACATATTTATTTGTAAAAAATTAGAAAACCATACAGTATATAATTTTTCTTCCACATCACAATTATGTGCCACTTTGTGTTGGTCTATCACATAAAATCACATAAAATCTCAATAAAATACATTTACGTTTTTGGTTGTAACATGACAAAATGTGGAAAATGTCAAGGGTTATGATGAATACTTTTTCAAGGCACTGTATATTGCAGTTTACTAACCCCTAAAGAGATGAGTTTTCAGGTATCGCCTACAGCAGTGGTCATCAACCCTGTCCTCAGGGCCCGCTAACAGGCCAGGTTTTATTTATTACCTTGGGGAGATGCAGACTAGAATACTGCAATCACTGAGCAGCAAATGATATCACCTGTGATGTATTTCAGTTATCTTGCAAACCCGGCCTGTTAGTGGGCCCTGAGGACAGGGTTGATGACCACTGACCTACAGGCATCCAAAGTAGATGAAAGCCAGACAGATTGAGGTAGAGGGTTCCAGAGGATTGGAGAAGCTCTGGGGAAGACCTGGAGATGGAGCATGGGGGGAGGAGACTTAAGAACTAGAGAGCAGGAGGTCTTGGGAGTAATGGAGAAGACGGTTTGGGTGATATTTTGAGACAAGATTGGTGATGTAGCTCGGGACAGAGTTGTGAATGGCTTTGCTCTAATGCCGCGTACACACGATCGTAAATTCCGCCAGCAAAAGTCCGATGTGAGCCTTTGGTCGGAAATTCCGACCGTGTAAATTCCGCCAGCAAAAGTCCGATGTGAGCCTTTGGTCGGAAATTCTGACCGTGTAAATTCCGCCAGCAAAAGTCCGATGTGAGCCTTTGGTCGGAAATTCCGACCGTGTAAATTCTGCCAGCAAAAGTCCGATGTGAGCCTTTGGTTGGAAATTCCAACCGTGTGTATGCTCCATCGAACTATTGCTGGCAGAATTCCAGCCAGCAAAAGATTGAGAGCATGTTCTCTATTTTTCGGTTGGGAAAAGTTCAGATTGGAAATTCCGATCGTCTGTAGCAATTCCGACACGCAAAATTCCTACGCATGCTCGGAAACAATTCAACGCATGCTTGGAAGCATTGAACTTAATTTTCTCGGCTCGTCGTAGTGTTGTACGTCACCGCGTTCTTGACGGTCAAAAGTTCAGAGAACTTTTGTGTGACCGTGTGTATGCAAGCCAAGCTTGAGCGGAATTCCGTCTGAAAAACCATCCAAGATTTTTCAGACGGAAATTCCACTTGTGTGTGCGCGACATTAGTATTTTGACTTTAATTTGCTGTGCAAACGGATACCAGTGGAGGGATTGGCAGAGAGGGGTGGCAGGCACTGAATAAGGTAGATGAGTCTGGCAGCAGCATTCATGATGAACTGAAGGGGGGGATAGCCTGTGTAGAAGTAGGCTTATGAGAAGGGAGCTGCAATAGTCAGAAAGATAACAAGGGAGTGAACGAGGAGGTTGGTGGTTTTGATAGGTAAAAAGGGGTGAATTTTAGAGATGTTACAGAGGTGAAGTCTACAATATTTGGACAGTGGTTGGATTTAGGGAGAGATCAGAGTCTGGGATTACACCTAGTACCCTGGCATGAAGAGAGGGGCTGATAGTTGTATTATTGACCCTTAAAGAGGAAGTAAACCCTGACGGGTGTTACTTCCTCTTTGTTTCCCTGCAAAGGTAAAGCATAATGGGCTACTATGCATCGCATAGTAGCCCATTATGTGTCACTTACCTGCAGGAGAAGCCCGCGATGTCCCCGTTTTCCTCACTAGTAGCGGGCGTCCATCTTCACTCCTCTTCCTTCCAGGGGCCGCGAACTCCGGCTCTGTGACTGGCCGGAGTCGCGTGACGTAACTCCAGTGCATGCGCGCGGGAGCCGCCTTTAACGGCATGACCCTTTCTAACACCGGAGCATGCGCAGAAGAAATCGCCCTACGACGATTTGTAAATATCTCCTAGACCGTGCAGGTCTGGGAGATATTTAAAGCACCTACAGGTAAGCCTTAATCTAGGATTACCTGTATGTTAAAGTGGTTGTAAAGGGTTTACAACCACTTTAATGGAAAAGCCAGGGAGCAGGGCATGGGAGGGGGGGGATATTTCAAATTTGCTTTTAGAAAGATTTAGTTTGAGAAAGTGGGGGTGTTTCAGTGGGAGTAACTGTGCCCCATCATCGGTGTCAGTGGGAGGAATAGTGCCCCATCATCGGTGTCAGTGGGAAGAATAGTGCCCCATCATTGGTGTCAGTGGAAAGAATAGTGCCCCATCATTGGTGTCAGTGGGAAGAATAGTGCCCCATCATTGGTGTCAGTGGGAAGAATAGTGCCCCATCATTGGTGTCAGTGGGAAGAATAGTGCCCCATCATTGATATCAGTGGGAGGAATAGTGTCCCATCATTGGTGTCAGTGGGAGGAATAGTGCCCCATCATTGGTATCAGTGGGAGGAATAGTGTCTTGTCATTGGTGTCAGTGGGAGGAATAGTGCCCCACCCATCATTGGAGCACAGGTGTGTCAGGAGGAGGCTGTCTCTCTGGAGCTGCTGCAGATCCGTGTGAGAGGGGAGTGGTGAGGAAATCTATCCCAGCTCTCCTGGCTCCTTTCTGGGGAAGCCATGGAGGCCAGCAGGGCCTCTCCTGCTGGAAGCTCACAGCCATCTCCTGGGCCATCAGGTAACATACCTGCCCCTATACAACCCATGGTTGGTGATCTCTCTGCCCCTGGTGAAGATGAAGGTTCCGGGGCCATCCGGGAGCGAGTGGTGGCCGGGATTAAGGTCCTGAATAGAGAAAGAGACAAGCTCTACAAGCTCAGAGCGGAGCTGAAGCGCCTGAGAAGGCAACGTGAGGGCTTACATAGCCAGAAACGTGGGTCCATGGATCCGGAGATCCAACTGGCCAAGGTTCGGGTGGAACACCAGGAGACCATTGTGGCCATGATGGAAGGAAGAGATGGGCCATTTAAAGAAAAGTTTTGTAATGAGAAAAGATTTGCGAGGATGACAAAGATGGAGGTGGAGGAGGAGACCCCCAGTTCTGACCCCCTGCCCCCTCAGGGAGAGGTAAGCAGCCCCATGCCTTCCCAGGACTCAGGAGGCATGCTCAGGGCCATCCAGGTAATGGAGTCTCCTATGCGGGGGGATCAGCTGGCATTTAATGATGAGGACATTACAGACAATGTGCCTGACAAGGTAAAGCCTGTCAAGTCCCATATTGTGGATAAAACAATTTTTGTGCCATTCAACACTGTGACTGATACAGACAATGTGCCCAGTGAGAGTCAGGCTGCTAGTCCTATCTGTAGTAATGCTGTGCCTGCTGATGCTGCAGTACAGCAAAGTTTGCCTTTAAAAAATGACATTCCTGCAGATGAACTACAAGATTCAGCAGAGCCTATTAACCCCCCTTTGGCTGAAGCCGTTTGCCCCACAGCTGCTGAGGACTCTACAGCACAGCTTCAGGAGACAGCTGATATTGCAGCAGAAACTGTGATTATTCCTGATGGGAATGTGAAGTTTTGTGTGACTGATAAAAATCATCCCAGTACCAGTGTGATGAACAATGGTCCCAGTTCAAGTGTGGACAGTCCTACCAACTCCGTTCAAGCAGTGAATAATAATAGTAATGTACAGACTGCTATGACTTCAGTGTGGGGCCTTGGCCCTGAAAAACTTACCTTTGCTCAGGTGGTACGCTCTGCTCCTGGTAGCTCTGCCCCCAAGCGGGGTTTTCCCCTACAGGCTACCACTTTGAGCACCCCAGGATCTGGTCTTGGGTCTCTGGCTTCTGCTGGGGGTCCCAGACGTAATGTTGTTATTCTGAATTGGGAAGGTGGTGCGATCCCTCCAGCACGGCGTGCAGTGGTGGACATGATTTTAGAGATGGGTTTTGGGGCAAATGATCTGTATGCCTTTATACATGTAGCTGGGACACGGGATTATACAGTTAGCTTCACCAGGCCAGAGGGTCTTGACCTGTTCTGGGAGAGATATGAGGCTCGGTGCAGGTCAAGACCTGAATGGGAAGGTCTGGCCCCAGTTGCAGTTTCTCAGAGGTCTACAGTAAAAAAAAATCACAATTATCCTCACTAATGAGAGTGTCCCTGCCCGGGATCTAGAGGTTTGGTTAAGGAACTATGGGGAGGTTTTGACCAAGCCCAATAAAATCCTTGATGAGCGTAACATCTGGACTGGGGGTTGGTCAGTTACAGTCAGGTTGGCCAGGGATGGGAATGTTGTCCGTCACCTGCCCTCCTCAGCTTTTATAGGGAGGGATAGGATGACTGTTTTTTACCCTGGTCAGCCGAAGCTGTGTCACCGCTGTGGAGAAAAGGGGCATTTGAGTTCCTCCTGTTCAGCCTTGATATGTTCAGTGTGTCGGGGTCAGGGTCATATGGCTAAGGACTGCACCGAAATGATCAGGTGCAACCTGTGCCTGCGCCTTGGCCACCCCTACAGCAGATGTCCTGAAGCCTGGCACAATATGGAGAAGGAGGTAATTGATGACATGTCAAGGCTGGACAGGATGGAGGGTGAGGCCCCTGGTGTACCATCCTCCTCTGCGGTGACTGACTCCCCTGGTCCTGCTCAGGATCCCTCTCCAGTTCCTGTGGCCACCCCTCATGTGTCTGTAAGTATTCCTTCTGTATCTGTATCTGTCTCCCCCCAGCCTACTGTATCCCCTCCTCTTGTGTCAGAACCTTCCAAGTCTGTGCCCCCTGAGTCAGTTACCCCCCAGGAGTCTACCCCTCCTAAGTCTGATTCAAAGGGAGCACCCCCCCCACCCGCAGTGGTAGTGGGTACTAAAAAGGTTGCTTCTTCCTCTGTAAAGAAGTCTTCTGTAAAGACTTCACAGAAAAAAGTAAGAGATGAGGGCATCTCTGAAGCTGACCTGCAGTACCTGGAGGAGAGAAGGAAGGTTGGGAAGCGGAAGAAGCAGGTGGTGAGGACAGAACAGGCTCCAGTGCCTGCCTCCAACCGGTATAGGTCCTCTAATTGGGATATCTCTTCATCTGGAGCTTCTTCGGAGCAAAGTTCTGATTCCGAAATGGAGTTTGAGGCGGCCTCAAGAAAGAGAGAGGCTTCTGGTGATGAGCAGCAGAGGGGAGCTAAGAAGCAAACCACCCAATAACCCAAATGGCGGTTCCCCCTCCGTTAAAAGTGGTGACAATAAATGTCGCCAGCATTAAGTCAGTAAGAGCTCGTTCTATGGCCTTCTTTTTGTTCAGCCAATTAGATGCTGAAATTTTATTTTTGCAAGAGACTAGGCTCACCTCCTTGGCAGATATTCATATGGCCAAGAGAGAGTGGAGGTATGGTCCATCTTACTGGTCTCTTGCGGCCGAGCCTTACGGCGGTGTGGCGGTGTTGTTTAAAACCGGCATGGTAACTGTCCGGCGGGTTATTGAGGTGGAGATTGGGAGATGTATGGTCTTAGACGTCCTTGTGGGAGGGCAGGACCTGCGCCTAATTAATGTTTATGGGCCGCACACAAAGTGGGACAGGAAATGCCTTTTTACAAGTATCAAGCCATTTCTTTTTACATCCCGGCAAGTGGTCTTTGGAGGTGACTTTAATACAGTAACTAGGCCCAAGGACAGGAAGGACTTCAAGGACAGGCTGGGATATGATAGCGTTTTTTTAAATAGTATGGTTAGGGATGCTGGTCTTGTGGATGTGCACATTAAGCACCTCCCGGATGACACTGGGTTCACCTTTCATCGAGGTAATAGTCAGAGTAGAATAGATAGGTTTTTTTTGAAGGAGACCTCTGCTTTCTCACCCCCAGTGGTGCAGGCAGTAGAGTTCTCTGATCACTGTATGCTATCTGTGGTCCTGAATGCTTCAGACGCCCCTCAGAGGGGCAAGGGCATCTGGAGATTGAATTCGACTCTACTCAAGGAAGAACATGTTAGACAATCCTTTGAGGAATTCTTTCAGGCACAGGTGACCATCCTGGACTTTTGTAGCAGCAAGGCTGAGTGGTGGGAGCTGACCAAAAAGAGGATTGCTGGATTCTTCAGGGGCCTAGCCAATAGAAAGCAGTTTAATAAATACATGACCTACCAACGTTTACGGAGGAAGCTGGATATTCTTGTCTCGAGAGGAGGAGATCCTGGGGCAATCTCCGAAGTGAAACTCCTTCTCAGGAAGTGTCAATATGACCGGCATGCCTCTTTGGTTCTGGAGAGGGACTATGGGAAGTACCACTCGCCTGACCCTTACCAGAACTGCAAACAAGGTGTAGCTGTTAAAACGGTCGTTGGCCTTAAGGACAGTACAGGTTCCTTGACAAAGTCCAGGTCAGGGATTCTGGAGGTCGTGAGGTCCTTTTATGCTGACCTTCTTGGGAGGAAAGAGCTTGACCGTGACAAGATGGAAAGCTTTTTGGACTCTACTCCAGGTCTAAATGATGAAGATGTCCCATTGATGAATTTGACAGAGGAGATCACAGTTGAAGAGGTGATAAGGGCAATTGAACAGCTTGCCATCAAAAAGTCACCTGGACCGGATGGCTTGACGGCTGAGTTTTACAAAGCTTTTAAGTCTATTCTGGCCCCACATTTGGTAGAGGTTTTTAACAGTTGCCTTGCTGAGGGGGTACTTCCCTCTTCCATGAGGCACTCAGCTGTGATTCTTCTTTCAAAGGGTAAAGATCCTTCGATGGTTGAGAATTGGCGCCCCATCAGCCTTCTTAATGTCGATAGAAAGATACTGGCAAAGATCATTTTCTGGCGCCTATCGTCAGTAGCAGAGTCTTTGCTTTCTCGCCATCAGCACTGTTCGGTCCAGGGTAGGTGCACCTTCACAGCAGTTTTAGCTGTCCGGGAGGCCTTGGAGCGGTGCAGGGCTGCAGGCTGGGGAAAGTATTTGCTGACATTGGATCAGGCAAAGGCTTTTGATCGTGTTAACCATGAGTACCTGTGGTTGCTCCTTAGTAAGTACGGTCTGCCGGGTGGTTTTGTCGATTGGTTAAAAGTCTTGTATGAGGGGGCAGAGAGCTTTCCTCTTGTTAATGGTTGGGTTGGGCAGTCCTTTGAGGTTGGCTCCGGGGTGCGCCAGGGTTGTCCCCTGAGTCCCCTGCTCTATGTGTTTGCAATCGACCCCTTCATCAGGAGGCTAGAGAGCGGCATGTTGTGTGGGGTGCCAGTGGGGCTTCCGGGTGAGCCGCCTTTGAGGGTTGTTGCCTATGCGGACGATGTGTCGGTGATTGTCACTGGGGCGGATGAAGCAGAGGAGGTGGTCTCTCTGACATCACGGTATTCTGAAGCATCAGGCTCCAAGATCAATCAGGAAAAGAGTGAAGTTTTCTGGATGGGAAAGGAAGGTGAGGGGTTTGATCTCCCGGACACCTTTCCAGTGCCCCAGGAAAGAATTAAGATTTTAGGCATTGAATTTGGACCTGGCGATTATGGCCTCAAAAACTGGGAAGGCAGACTGGAAATTGCCAATACTAAGGTGGTCAGCTGGAAGAGATGGAAGTTATCTATGAGGGAAAGGGTTGATCTGATTAAGACTTACCTGATTCCGATCTTCTTGTATGTCAGCTTTGTCTGCATCTTGCCAGTGTCTCTCTATGCTAGGGTCAGTAGTGTGTTCTTCCAGATGTTGTGGGGGAACAGACTGAACCCCATCAAGAGGAATGTCACCTATCTATCCAGGAGGGAGGGTGGCTTAGGTATGGTCAACCCAGTTCTTTTCTTTTCACTGCTTTTTCTCAAGTTTAATATTGGTAATATGCTTGCAGTGGAACCTCCTGGATGGGCAGGCATATTTAGATCTTGGTTTAGGCCTTTTCTACGACTTTGGGAAGAAGGTGGCCAAGTGAAGAATCTCAGGGGTCATCGTGGTCAGCTACCAGCCTATGTCGCTCCGTGCCTGAAGTTACTACGGCAGTGGCGATTGTCGGCTGAAGATCTCAGATCGGTTCCGAGGAAAGTCCTTATGAGTCGAGTCTTGAGCGAAGTCTTTCATGACCCACTGGCCTTAAGGGATTGCCCAGGCCCAGTTTTGAGGGCAGGGTTAAGACTTATTAATTTGGACAGAGTACCCCCTAAATTCAGGGATCTGGCCTGGTTGTGCTTCCATGGGAGACTCTATGTTAGGGGCAATTTGAAATTCCGCAGTGGGGTGGATCGTAGCTGTCCTCGGGAGGAGTGTGCAGGTGAGGAGGAGACTATGGACCATTTTCTGCTTCATTGCCCTTTTAACATAGAGGTGTACAAACAGGTGGGACGGGCCCTCGGTGTCCCTTTCCTCTCCAGGCTGGGTTATGCTGAGTGGGTGTATGGAGCATTCAATACTGGTGGGGTTTTTTGTTTAGATACACTTTTTCTAGTTAGCCTAGTAGTCCGTTATTTCACTTGGAACGCACGGTGTCAGGTCTGCATTCGGCGTAAAATCCTTCCTGTTCAGGTGGTGGTGTATGACATTTTGCATGAGGTGGAGAAGATTCGGGTACTTGAGAGAGACAAGCGGAGTCAGGGGGCTTGGTTGAAGGCGTGGAGGGGTTTCAAGCCTCCCTGACTGCCAGGAGTCTCTTTCCCGGGTGTGGCTGTCTGTCTCTTATCACCCTAGATTATTTTTTTTTTGGATTAATTTTTGATAAATGGCTGCGTACATAGGTGATGGGTTGTGCCTCTTAGGCCCTCTCTGCTGCTTTATGTAAATAATTTTGGTAGTGGATTATGTATATATTGTATATATTCTGAACATGGATGTGTATTCCTTGGATTTCTGTTGAAGTTTTGTACTATGGTTTTGTTTTTTACTTTTGTATAAAATTGGTTGCTTGATTCTTTTAATAAAAGATCAATAGTGCTCCATCCATCATTGGAGCACAGGTGTGTCAGGAGGAGGCTGTCTCTCTGGAGCTGCTGCAGATCCGTGTGAGAGGGGACTGGTGAGGAAATCTATCTCAGCTCTCCTGGCCCCTTTCTGGGGAAGCCATGGAGGCCAGCAGGGCCTCTCCTGCTGGAAGCTCCCAGCCATCTCCTGGGCCGTCGGTTGACATGCCTTCCTCTGTACAAACCATGGCTTGTGATCTTTCTGCCCCTGGTAAGGATGAAGGCTCAGAGGCAATTCAGGAGCGAGTGGTGGCCGGGATTAAAGCTCTATAAACTGAGAGCGGAGCTGAAGTGCCTGAGAAGGCAGCGTGAGGGCTTGCACAGCCAGAAACGTGGGTCCATGGATCCGGAGATCCAACTGGCCAAGGTCCGGGTTGAACATCAGGAGACCATTGTGTCCATCATGGAAGGAAGAGATGGGCCATTTAAGGAAAAGTTTTACAATGATAAAAGGTTTGCGAGGATGACAAAGATGGAGGTGGAGGAGGAGACCCCCAGTTCTGACCCCCTGCCCCCTCAGGTAGAGGTAAGCAGCCCCATGCCTTCCCAGGACTCAGGAGGCATGCTCAGGGCCATCCAGGTAATGGAGTCTCCTGTGCGGGGGGATCAGCTGGCGTTTGGTGATGAGGACATAACTGATAATGTGCCTGATAATGTCAAGCCCCAAGCAGGGGATGAATCTGTTTTTGTGTCATCTAACACCATGAGCAATGTTGAAAGTGTGCCCAGTGACACTCAAGTTTCTAATGCTATGTGTAGCAATGTTGTACCTGCTAATGCTGCAGCGCAGCAAGAGCTGCATTTAAAAAATGACATTTCTGAAAAGGAACTACCGGTGTCAGCAGAGCCTATTAACTCTCCTTTGGCTGAGTCTAAAGATGTTTGCCCCACAGCTGCTGGAGACTCTACAGTGCAGCATCAGGAGACAGCTGGTATTGCAGCAACTGTGACTATTCCTGATGGGAAATTGAACGTGTGTGTGACTGATAGCAATTGTACAAGTGTGATGGACAATCGTCCCAGCTCAGTCCAAGCAAATAATAATAATGAACAGACTACTGTGACTTCAGTGTGGGGCCTTGGCCCTGATAAACCCACGTTTGCTCAGGTGGTACGCTCTGCTCCTGGTGGCTCCGCCCCCAAGCGGGGTTTCCCCCTGCAGCCTACCACTTTGGGCACCCCAGGATCTGGTCTTGGGTCTCTGGCTTCTGCTGGGGGTCCGAGAAGAAATGTGGTAATTCTCAAATGGGAAGGTGGTGCGATCCCTCCAGCACGGCGTGCAGTGGTGGATTTGATTTTGGGGATGGGTTTTGGGGCAAATGACCTGTATGCTCTAATACATGTTGCTGGGACACGGGATTATACCATTAGTTTCACCAGGCCAGAGGGTCTTGACCTGTTCTGGGAGCGATATGAGGCTCGGTGCAGGTCAAGACCTGAATGGGAAGGTCTGGCCCCAGTTGCAGTTTCTCAGAGGTCTACAGTAAAAAAAATCACAATTATCCTCACTAATGAGAGTGTCCCTGCCCGGGATCTAGAGGTTTGGTTAAGGAACTATGGGGAGGTTTTGACCAAGCCCAATAAAATCCTTGATGAGCGTAACATCTGGACTGGGGGTTGGTCAGTTACAGTCAGGTTGGCCAGGGATGGGAATGTTGTCCGTCACCTGCCCTCCTCAGCTTTTATAGGGAGGGATAGGATGACTGTTTTTTACCCTGGTCAGCCGAAGCTGTGTCACCGCTGTGGAGAAAAGGGGCATTTGAGTTCCTCCTGTTCAGCCTTGATATGTTCAGTGTGTCGGGGTCAGGGTCATATGGCTAAGGACTGCACCGAAATGATCAGGTGCAACCTGTGCCTGCGCCTTGGCCACCCCTACAGCAGATGTCCTGAAGCCTGGCACAATATGGAGAAGGAGGTAATTGATGACATGTCAAGGCTGGACAGGATGGAGGGTGAGGCCCCTGGTGTACCATCCTCCTCTGCGGTGACCGACTCCCCTGGTCCTGCTCAGGATCCCTCTCCGGTTCCTGTGGCCACCCCTCATGTGTCTGTAAGTATTTCTTCTGTATCTGTATCTGTCTCCCCCCAGCCTACTGTACCCTCTCCTCTTGTGTCAGAACCTTCCAAGTCTGTGCCCCCTGAGTCAGTTACCCCCCAGGAGTCTACCCCTCCTAAGTCTGATTCAAAGGGAGCACCCCCCCCACCAGCAGTGGTAGTGGGTACTAAAAAGGTTGCTTCTTCCTCTGTAAAGAAGTCTTCTGTAAAGACTTCACAGAAAAAAGTAAGAGATGAGGGCATCTTTGAAGCTGACCTGCAGTACCTGGAGGAGAGAAGGAAGGTTGGGAAGCGGAAGAAGCAGGTGGTGAGGACAGAACAGGCTCCAGTGCCTGTCTCCAACCGGTATAGGTCCTCTAATTGGGATATCTCTTCATCTGGAGCTTCTTCGGAGCGAAGTTCTGATTCCGAAATGGAGTTTGAGGCGGCCTCAAGAAAGAGAGAGGCTTCTGGTGATGAGCAGCAGAGGGGAGCTAAGAAGCAAACCACCCAATAACCCAAATGGCGGTTCCCCCTCCGTTAAAAGTGGTGACAATAAATGTCGCCAGCATTAAGTCAGTAAGAGCTCGTTCTATGGCCTTCTTTTTGTTCAGCCAATTAGATGCTGAAATTTTATTTTTGCAAGAGACTAGGCTCACCTCCTTGGCAGATATTCATATGGCCAAGAGAGAGTGGAGGTATGGTCCATCTTACTGGTCTCTTGCGGCCGAGCCTTACGGCGGTGTGGCGTTGTTGTTTAAAACCGGCATGGTAACTGTCCGGCGGGTTATTGAGATGGAGATTGGGAGATGTATGGTCTTAGACGTCCTTGTGGGAGGGCAGGACCTGCGCCTAATTAATGTTTATGGACCGCACACAAAGTGGGACAGGAAATGCCTTTTTACAAGGATCAAGCCATTTCTTTTTACATCCCGGCAAGTGGTCTTTGGAGGTGACTTTAATACAGTAACTAGGCCCAAGGACAGGAAGGACTTCAAGGACAGGCTGGGATATGATAGCGTTTTTTTAAATAGTATGGTTAGGGATGCTGGTCTTGTGGATGTGCACATTAAGCACCTCCCGGATGACACCGGGTTCACCTTTCATCGAGGTAATAGTCAGAGTAGAATAGATAGGTTTTTTTGAAGGAGACCTCTGCTTTCTCGCCCCCAGTGGTGCAGGCAGTAGAGTTCTCTGATCACTGTATGCTATCTGTGGTCCTGAATGCTTCAGACGCCCCTCAGAGGGGTAAGGGCATCTGGAGATTGAATTCGACTCTACTCAAGGAAGAACATGTTAGACAATCCTTTGAGGAATTCTTTCAGGCACAGGTGACCATCCTGGACTTTTGTAGCAGCAAGGCTGAGTGGTGGGAGCTGACCAAAAAGAGGATTGCTGGATTCTTCAGGGGCCTAGCCAATAGAAAGCAGTTTAATAAATACATGACCTACCAACGTTTACGGAGGAAGCTGGATATTCTTGTCTCGAGAGGAGGAGATCCTGGGGCAATCTCCGAAGTGAAACTCCTTCTCAGGAAGTGTCAATATGACCGGCATGCCTCTTTGGTTCTGGAGAGGGACTATGGGAAGTACCACTCGCCTGACCCTTACCAGAACTGCAAACAAGGTGTAGCTGTTAAAACGGTCGTTGGCCTTAAGAACAGTACAGGTTCCTTGACAAAGTCCAGGTCAGGGATTCTGGAGGTCGTGAGGTCCTTTTATGCTGACCTTCTTGGGAGGAAAGAGCTTGACCGTGACAAGATGGAAAGCTTTTTGGACTCTACTCCAGGTCTAAATGATGAAGATGTCCCATTGATGAATTTGACAGAGGAGATCACAGTTGAAGAGGTGATAAGGGCAATTGAACAGCTTGCCATCAAAAAGTCACCTGGACCGGATGGCTTGATGGCTGAGTTTTACAAAGCTTTTAAGTCTATTCTGGCCCCACATTTGGTAGAGGTTTTTAACAGTTGCCTTGCTGAGGGGGTACTTCCCTCTTCCATGAGGCACTCAGCTGTGATTCTTCTTTCAAAGGGTAAAGATCCTTCGATGATTGAGAATTGGCGCCCCATCAGCCTTCTTAATGTCGATAGAAAGATACTGGCAAAGATATTTTTCTGGAGCCTATCGTCAGTAGCAGAGTCTTTGCTTTCTCGCCATCAGCACTGTTCGGTCCAGGGTAGGTGCACCTTCACAGCAGTTTTAGCTGTCCGGGAGGCCTTGGAGCGGTGCAGGGCTGCAGGCTGGGGAAAGTATTTGCTGACATTGGATCAGGCAAAGGCTTTTGATCGTGTTAACCATGAGTACCTGTGGTTGCTCCTTAGTAAGTACGGTCTGCCGGGTGGTTTTGTTGATTGGTTAAAAGTCTTGTATGAGGGGGCAGAGAGCTTTCCTCTTGTTAATGGTTGGGTTGGGCAGTCCTTTGAGGTTGGCTCCGGGGTGCGCCAGGGTTGTCCCCTGAGTCCCCTGCTCTATGTGTTTGCAATCGACCCCTTCATCAGGAGGCTAGAGAGCGGCATGTTGTGTCTGGTGCCAGTGGGGCTTCCGGGTGAGCCGCCTTTGAGGGTTGTTGCCTATGCGGACAATGTGTCGGTGATTGTCACTGGGGCGGATGAAGCAGAGGAGGTGGTCTCTCTGACATCACGGTATTCTGAAGCATCAGGCTCCAAGATCAATCAGGAAAAGAGTGAAGTTTTCTGGATGGGAAAGGAAGGTGAGGGGTTTGATCTCCCGGACACCTTTCCAGTGCCCCAGGAAAGAATTAAGATCTTAGGCATTGAATTTGGACCTGGCGATTATGGCCTCAAAAACTGGGAAGGCAGACTGGAAATTGCCAATACTAAGGTGGTCAGCTGGAAGAGATGGAAGTTATCTATGAGGGAAAGGGTTGATCTGATTAAGACTTACCTGATTCCGATCTTCTTGTATGTCAGCTTTGTCTGCATCTTGCCAGTGTCTCTCTATGCTAGGGTCAGTAGTGTGTTCTTCCAGATGTTGTGGGGGAACAGACTGAACCCCATCAAGAGGAATGTCACCTATCTATCCAGGAGGGAGGGTGGCTTAGGTATGGTCAACCCAGTTCTTTTCTTTTCACTGCTTTTTCTCAAGTTTAATATTGGTAATATGCTTGCAGTGGAACCTCCTGGATGGGCAGGCATATTTAGATCTTGGTTTAGGCCTTTTCTACGACTTTGGGAAGAAGGTGGCCAAGTGAAGAATCTCAGGGGTCATCGTGGTCAGCTACCAGCCTATGTCGCTCCGTGCCTGAAGTTACTACGGCAGTGGCGATTGTCGGCTGAAGATCTCAGATCGGTTCCGAGGAAAGTCCTTATGAGTCGAGTCTTGAGCGAAGTCTTTCATGACCCACTGGCCTTAAGGGATTGCCCAGGCCCAGTTTTGAGGGCAGGGTTAAGACTTATTAATTTGGACAGAGTACCCCCTAAATTCAGGGATCTGGCCTGGTTGTGCTTCCATGGGAGACTCTATGTTAGGGGCAATTTGAAATTCCGCAGTGGGGTGGATCGTAGCTGTCCTCGGGAGGAGTGTGCAGGTGAGGAGGAGACTATGGACCATTTTCTGCTTCATTGCCCTTTTAACATAGAGGTGTACAAACAGGTGGGACGGGCCCTCGGTGTCCCTTTCCTCTCCAGGCTGGGTTATGCTGAGTGGGTGTACGGAGCATTCAATACTGGTGGGGTTTTTTGTTTAGATACACTTTTTATAGTTAGCCTAGTAGTCCGTTATTTCACTTGGAACGCACGGTGTCAGGTCTGCATTCGGCGTAAAATCCTTCCTGTTCAGGTGGTGGTGTATGACATTCTGCATGAGGTGGAGAAGATTCGGGTGCTCGAGAGAGACAAGTGGAGTCAGGGGGCTTGGTTGAAGGCGTGGAGGGGTTTCAAGCCTCCCTGACTGCCAGGAGTCTCTTTCCCGGGTGTGGCTGTCTGTCTCTTATCACCCTAGATTATTATTTTTTTGGATTAATTTTTGATAAATGGCTGCGTACATAGGTGATGGGTTGTGCCTCTTAGGCCCTCTCTGCTGCTTTATGTAAATAATTTTGGTAGTAGATTATGTATATATTGTATATATTCTGAACATGGATGTGTATTCCTTGGATTTCTGTTGAAGTTTTGTACTATGGTTTTGTTTTTTACTTTTGTATAAAATTGGTTGCTTGATTCTTTTAATAAAAGATCAATAGTGCCCCATCATTGATATCAGTGAGAGGAATAGTGCCCCATCATTGGTGTCAATGGAAGGAATAGTGCCCCATCATTGGTGTCAGTGGGAGGAATAGTGCTCCATCATTGGTGTCAGTGGGAGGAATTGTGCCCCATCATCGGTGTCGGTGGGAGGAATTGTGCCCCATCATTAGTATCAAAGGATACCATTGTTACTGTCAGTGGGAGGAACTGTACCCCATTTTTAGTGTCACTGGCAGAAAATGTGCCCTATCATTGGGCGCCATTATTGGTGTCGCTGGGAGAAATTGTGTTATCAGTGGATAAAATAGTGCCCAAGGACCAGATAAAAGCAAGCAAAGGGCCGCAGTTTGGAGACCATTGGTTTAAACGGACACATGTCCGTTTGCATCCACTGCTTCATAGAGGGCAATGGATGGTCCAATTGGGTCCGCCAAGAAAGACTGACAGGCGGAGACCCCATCGGCCCGCCTGTATGATAGGGGCCTTTATGCCGTGTACACAAGAGCGGACTTTTCGACCGAACTGGTCCAACTGACCGAGTCCGGCAGACAATCCGACCGTGTGTGGGCTTCATCTGACCTGCAGCGGACTTTTTTTCGGTCGAAAATCTGACGGACTTTAGATTTGGAACATATTTCAAATCTTTCCAACGGACTCGAGTCCGGTCGAAAAGTCCGCTCGTATGTATGCTAGTCCGACGGACAAAAACCGACGCTAGGGCAGCTATTGGCTACCGGCTATCAACTTCCTTATTTCAGTCCGGTGTACGTCATTACGTACGAATCCATCGGACTTTGCTGTGATCGTGTGTAGGCAAGTCCGTTCGGTGGAAAAGTCAGTCGGAAATCCGCCGAAAGTCCGTCGGACTAGTCCGGTCGAAAAGTCCGCCTGTGTGTACGCTGCATTAGAGTTTATATAATTAAAATGATCTATACCATTTAAAAACAGCTTTACTGACACAAAATTATGAATTAATTATCTAAAATAGACCCCAGGCTGTTAATTTTTTTTATTTTTTTTTAGGCATTTCTAAAAAAAACTATTTTCATCTAAACCATAGAACAATATCTAAACATATTCACTCATTGACTTGTTCCACTTTCAGAAAAAATTGGACTTTTGTTCCGCTCCCCTCGTTGTTTCTCGTAATTCTGACAGCTGTAGTCACTCTGACAGGCAGATAAAATTGTAGATGAAGATTTGACAGGAGTTAGAGTAACTGTCAAAGGAGCACCATATAACAGCAAAGTGTGATGGATCTCCCCTATCACAAATAACAGCGAGAAAACAAATCTTTAGACTGGAGAGAATTTACTAAACAGATATTGGAGTAGGTAAGACCGACACACCAAAAAGTTTTCACAAATTTTTTATGTCATGTTATTTGTCTGGTTGAGCTGGATATGTCACTTTGATGACTCCACTTTTAAAGATTTAGCGTCCAGAAAAAAAAAAAAAAACTGTTATAAGGGCAACAGCTACATATTTTTAAAGAGGCCAAAAAGAGCGAAAAGCGTTAAATTTCCTCATGCAGGGCCAGATTTAGACCTTGGTGGGGGCCCCAGGGTAATTCAGGTTCAGGGGACCCCTCATAATACACAGGCTGGTTTACATTCTCAATGACAGTCATTTCTGAAATTTATAATGCAACGTCATTCTGGGGTCATGCATTCACACACACACATATAAACACAGTCATTTGTTTTTAAAAATGATACAATATATCAGGGCTTTTTTTTTCTCAGAGAATAGGTGCAGGAACTCCCCCTTTTTGGGAGTTACCCCTTGTCTTTGCCCCCTACCTACCTCTGAGCACCAGTCCTTGGCTCCACCCCCTACCCACCTGCCAGCACTGCCCCTTTTAGAGAATACAGAACCAAGTAACATTTGTGGTCAGGGGCGGAGCGACCATTGAGCCACTCGGCCACTGCCCGAGGGCCCTGGGCCACTAGGGGGCCCCATCAGGGTTGCCAGCCTCAGTAAAACCAGGGACAGTATGTATAAATCTGTGGGTTTTTTTTACATCTGTCTGTGTATACTGTGTGATTGTATACTGTGTGTGTGTATACTGTGTGGCCCCATAATCTCTGATTGCCTGGGGGCCCCATAATCTCCTATTGCCCGGGGGCCCCATGATTTATCAGTCCACCCCTGTTTGTGGTACTAAGTAATTTGTATGGAATGTGTTATTGATAACAAGAAAAGCAGTGAAATAGACCCCCCCCCCCCCCCTGCAACATTGAACCACCTAGCAGCCAGCTATAATAGACTGCTCCCTCAACAGTAGATCCCTCCCAGCGACAACTGACCTGACCCCACCAAGCAACTTAAGACCCACCCCAGCAACAATAGATCCCCGGCCAGCAACAACAGACCTCCCCAGCAGCAATCAACCTTTCTGCAGAAATAGATCCCCTCCAGCAACAATAGATCCATCAGCAGCCAGCATCAATAGACACTGTAGCACAACCCAGCACTCCTTGCCATTACATAAATTCAGTGGTGGAGGTGCCGGAACTGCGTTCCCCCGCGTTCCCGCTGAAAAAATGCCCTGCTACAGAGTAAAAACTTTTACAGATGATGGCAGGCAAAACATTATTTCCGAAGATACATTTAATAAAAGTATTTTTTTTTTAATTATTACTATTATACAGTATACACTATATTACCAAAAGTATTGAGACGCCTGCCTTTAGACACACATGAACTTTAATGGACAAATGCTCTTCTGGAAGAATGGTCAAACCTTCCCATTGACGCACTCCTAAACCTTGTGGACAGCCTTCCCAGAAGAGTTGAAGCTGTTATAGCTGCAAAGGGTGGGCCAACTCAAAATTGAACCCTACGGACTAAGACTGGGATGCCATTAAAGTTCATGTGCGTGTAAAGGCAGGCGTCCCAATACTTTTGGTAATATAGTATATATATATATATATATATATATATATATATATATATATATATATATATATATATATACACATATATACAGTGGCTTGCGAAAGTATTCGGCCCCCTTGAACTTTTCAACCTTTTGCCACATTTCAGGCTTCAAACATAAAGATATAAAATTTTAATTTTTTGTGAAGAATCACCAACAAGTGGGACACAATTGTGAAGTGGAACGAAGTCTATTGGATATTTTAAGCTTTTTTAGCAATTAAAAAACTGAAAAGTGGTGCGTGCAAAATTATTCGGCCCCTTTACTTTCAGTGCAGCAAACTCACTCCAGAAGTTCAGCGAGGATCTCTGAATGATCCAATGTTGTCCTAAATGACTGATGGTGATAAATAGAATCCACCTGTGTGTAATCAAGTCTCTGTATAAATGCACCTGCTCTGTGATAGTCTCAGGGTTCTGTTGAAAGCGCAGAGAGCATCATGAAGACCAAGGAACACACCAGGCAGGGCCGTAATACTGTTGTGGAGAAGTTTAAAGCCGGATTTGAATACAAAAAGATTTACCAAGCTTTAAACATCCCAAGGAGCACTGTGCAAGCGATCATTTTGAAATGGAAGGAGTATCAGACCACTGCAAATCTACCAAGACCTGGCTGTCCCTCTAAACTTTCAGCTCAGACAAGGAGAAGACTGATCAGAGATGCAGCCAAGAGGCCCATGATCACTCTGGATGAACTGCAGAGAACTACAGCTGAGGTGGGAGAGTCTGTCCATAGGACAACAATCAGTCGTACACTGCACAAATCTGGCCTTTATGGAAGAGTGGCAAGAAGAAAGCCATTTCTCAAAGATATCCATAAAAAGTCTCGTCTAAAGTTTGCCACAAGCCACCTGGGAGACACACCAAACATGTGGAAGAAGGTGCTCTGGTCCGATGAAACCAAAATCGAACTTTTTGGCCACAATGCAAAACGATATGTTTGGCGTAAAAGCAACACAGCTCATCACACTCAACACACCATCCCCACCGTGAAACATGGTGGTGGCAGCATCATGGTTTGGGCCTGCTTTTCTTCAGCAGGGACAGGGAAGATGGTTAAAATTGAGGGGAAGATGGATGCAGCCAAATACAGGACCATTCTGGATGAAAACCTGTTGGAGTCTGCAAAAGACCTGAAACTGGGACGGAGATTTATCTTCCAACAAGACAATGATTCCAAACATACAGCAAAATCTACAAAGGAATGGTTCACAAATAAACGTATCCAGGTGTTAGAATGGCCAAGTCAAAGTCCAGACCTGAATCCAATCGAGAATCTGTGGAAAGAGCTGAAAACTGCTGTTCACAAA
The DNA here is from genome assembly GCA_037952835.1 of Lithobates septentrionalis. Lineage (NCBI taxonomy): Eukaryota > Metazoa > Chordata > Amphibia > Anura > Ranidae > Lithobates > Lithobates septentrionalis. Next base: position 422,034 of record JBBDGP010002224.1, read on the forward strand.
CGCTCTCCATCCAACCTCACTGAGCTTGAGCTGTTTTGCAAGGAAGAATGGGCAAGAATTTCAGTCTCTCGATGTGCAAAACTGATAGAGACATACCCCAAGCGACTTGCAGCTGTAATCGCAGCAAAAGGTGGCTCTACAAAGTATTAACGCAAGGGGGCCGAATAATTTTGCACGCCCCACTTTTCATTTTTTTATTAGTTAAAAAAGTTTCAAAAATCCAAAAGATTTCGTTCCACTTCACAATTGTGTCCCACTTGTTGGTGATTCTTCACAAAAAATAAAAATTTTATATCTTTATGTTTGTAGCCTGAAATGTGGCAAAAGGTTGAAAAGTTCAAGGGGGCCGAATACTTTCGCAAGCCACTGTATATATATATATATATATGCATATATATAGGAAGGCCGGTTTACTGGCCTGAAGTTATGGGAGGAGCCTGGAGGGTATTTAACCAGACCACCCAGGATGGTCTGTGTCGGTTCCAGTGCGCGGTAGCTCACATCACAGGGCTGACTCTTCCCAGCTCACCTCATGTTCGGCAGTCTGTGCATTCAATCGCAGGTGCACTCCGGCTTTTCATTCGTGGTCTTTGTCGGCGGTTCCCACTCACGGTCGCAGGTAGTATCCAAACTTTCGTGTCATGTGCAAAATCTTGCGGTTTATTATGCTTCTTATCCTGCACCCCTTTCGTGAAAAAACCTGCCCCGGAGTTGTTGTCGCTCATGTCCCGACATCATTCGGCACAGGCATAGTACATTCGTAAAGTTCCTTCTGACAAATATACGATTCATTCGTAGACCCAAGCCTCCAGTCACTATAGGTCGTTCTCAATATCACTCGCAATAGGCTTCACTGGTTATAAAATTCATGCTCCATGGGGTTGCCATCTCATTCACTAGGAGATCAGCATGTATTGTTTGTATAGGTTTCTGTGGCTGATTGAGGTGTGGTTGAGCCCACCTGGTGCCTTCTCTGCACTTGATTAGCCTGGGGGGATGGGTGGTTGATAGGTGTTCAGTTTCACAGTAAGGGATGGCATACACTCTACAACCAATTTGTATCAGATACTCCTTACTACCGATTTATATCGGATTCATTTAATACGTTTTACAAACTGATTCATATCAGATGCATTGCAGAGGCCGACTCTACCAACTCACTGCATGTCCTTCGAGATTGGTCGTAGGTTTTCATCAATTGTCCCACACTCACTGTCGCAGGTAGCACTTGTGGTTACCTGCTACCGAACCGTTACTTTATGTTCCCCTTCGTAAACCACCTACAACTTCGTAGGTCTTACTCGGTTATTCGCACACATCCGTACTTACTGCCTTTCTCCGTTCCTCATTCGAGCCCAGTCGCATCCGCGATGTTACGACTCATGACAGCCTCCACTCGGCACCACTGGTATCTTACCGACTAGGTGGTAAGAACCGTACGAATAAGCACAAGTCACCTTCGGGAACAAGTTACTTACAACGAGTGTAGTCGCAACATCGGCCCTATGATTTAGATCCTCAGCAAATCACAAGCCCCTTCAACCACTAACACCGTCAGCCGATCCGAGTCCAGTCGCAGCATCGGCTCAACGATTCGGATCCGGAACACAAGCCCCATCGTCACCTTACATCCACAACCGATCTGAATCTAGTCGCATAATCAGCGCAAAGATTCGGATCCTCTGCAATACAAACATCACCAACCGATCGGAGTCCAGTCGCAACACCGGCTCAATGATTCGGATCCTCAGCATACACAAGCACTCACCAACAGTGTGCTTCTTTCATCCGACCGATCCGAGTCCAGTCGCAACACCGGCTCAATGATTCGGATCCTCAGCATACACAAGCACTCACCAACAGTGTGCTTCTTTCATCCGACCGATCCGAGTCCAGTCGTAACACCGGCTCAATGATTCGGATCCTTAGCATTACAAACCCCACCATCCAATCCGAGTCCAGTCGTAGCACCGGCTTAGTGATTCAGATCCTTCCCAAACCAAATTTCACCAACTGATCCGAGTCCAGTCGCATACCGGCTCAATGATTCGGATCCTCAGCATACACAAGCGCTCACCAACAGTGTGCTTCTTTCATCCGACCGATCCGAGTCCAGTCGCATACCGGCTCAATGATTCGGATCCTTAGCATTACAAACCCCACCATCCAATCCGAGTCCAGTCGTAGCACCGGCTCAATGATTCGGATCCTTGCCAACCCAACTTAACCGACCGATCCGAGTCCAGTCGCATACCGGCTCAATGTTTCAGAATCCTCAGCATTACAAACCCCACCGTCCAATCCGAGTCCAGTTGTAGCATTGGCTAAACGATTTGGATCCTTGCCAACCCAACTTTCCCTGACCAATCCGAGTCCAGTCGTAGCACCGGCTCAATGATTCAGATCCTTGCCAAATACAACTTTCACCGACCGATCCGAGTCCAGTCGTAGCACCGGCTCAATGATTCGGATCCTCTGCAATACAAAGTGTCACCAACCGATCCGAGTCCAGTCGTAGCACTGGCTCAACGATTCGGATCCTTGCCAACCCAACTTTCACCGACCGATCCGAGTCCAGTCGCATACCGGCTCAATGATGCAGAATCCTCGGCATTACAAACCCTACCGGCCAATCCGAGTCCAGTCGTAGCACCGGCTCAATGATTCGGATCCTCTGCAATACAAAGCATCACCAACCGATCCGAGTCCAGTCGCAGCACCGGCTCAGCGATTCGGATCTAGCAAACCAGCAATCCATACAAGCCCCCTCGTCACCTCACATCCACAACCGATCCGAATCTAGTCACAGCATCAGTGCAATGATTCGGATCCTCGGCAATACGAACTCTACCAACCGTACAACTCCACCGACCGATCCGAGTCCAAATCGCAGCACCAGCTCAACGATTCGGATCCTGGGCAATACAAAACTTCTTCGACTGATCTTTCACAAATAAACCCCACCGGTGCTTACACCTCAGCCCGGTTTGAACTAGTTGCATCGGCGCTTACGAATACAGTGGAACTTAGGTTTCAGATCTTCAGCCTTACGTGTATTAAAGCATTAACATTCACAGACACGCATCTCATCATAATTCCTTGCAATTGCTGCAAGACACGCATCTCATCATAATTCCTTGCAATTGCTGCAAGACACGCATCTCATCATAACTCCTTGCAATCGCTGCAAGACACGCATCTCATCATGACTCCTTGCAATCGCTGCAAGACACGCATCTCATCATGACTGCTTGCAATCGCTGCAAGACACGCATCTCATCATGACTCCTTGCAATCGCTGCAAGACACGCATCTCATCATGACTCCTTGCAATCACTGCAAGACACGCATCTCATCATGACTCCTTACAATCGCTGCAAGACACGCATCTCATCATGACTCCTTGCAATCGCTGCAAGACACACATCTCATCATGACTCCTTGCAATCGCTGCAAGACACGCATCTCATCATGACTCCATGCAATCGCTGCAAGACACGCATCTCATCATGACTCCTTGCAATCGCTGCAAGACACGCATCTCATCATGACTCCTTGCAATCGCTGCAAGACACGCATCTCATCATGACTCCTTGCAATCGCTGCAAGACACGCATCTCATCATGACTCCTTGCAATCGCTGCAAGACACGCATCTTATCATGACTCCTTGCAATCGCTGCAAGACACGCATCTCATCATAACTCCTTGCAATCGCTGCAAGACATGCATCTCATCATAACTCCTTGCAATCGCTGCAAGACACGCATCTTATCATAACTCCTTGCAATCACAGCAAGACACGCATCTCATCATAACTCCTTGCATTTGCTGCAAAAAAAAAAAAACACGCATCTCAGCATATACCCATTTTGCAATCTCTGTAAAATATGCATCTCAGTACAAACTCCTTGCAATTGCTACAAATACACGCAACTTACCACATACCCGTTTGCAATCACTGCAAAACATGCATCTCAGTATAAACTCCTCGCAATTGCCGCAAATACTCGCATCTTAGTGTTTACCCACTTGCAATCACTGCAAAACACGTGTCTCAGCATATACCCATTTTTTGCAATTGCTGCAAAACACGCATCTCAGTATAAACTCCTTGCAATCGCTGCAAAACACGCATCTCAGCATTTACCCATTTTGCAGTCACGGCAAAAAAAAAAACAAAAAAAAAAAACACGCATCTCAGTATATACCCCATTTGCAATCGCTGCAAACATGCATCTCAACATATACTCCTTGCAATCTCTGCAAGCACACTCAGTGGCGCTCATACAGCCCACTTCATCTTTTTAGTAGCACTTAAAAAACCAGACTCGAGGTGACCCTTATCTCACGCCTCCTAGTGTTTCTCTCCCAAGTACAAGTTCCTGACTAAATCCTTAAATTAGACGTGCCAGAAATAGCGGATCTGCCCAGATGGAATGAATTTCTCATCAACTGGAATGGTATGTCAATGTTCATTCCGTTAGCATCTCCCTCTTCATCACAGGTAGTCACGGACGCAGCAGCCTCCACAGGTCCTCGCGTCAATTTTTTGGCTATCTTTGGTTTGAAGGGCCATGGCCATCAGAAATCCTTTTGATTCCCGGCTTCAGTTAGTCCTTTTCTTTGATTGAACTCTACCCCATTATTGCAGCAGCTCATGTCTGGCGCACTAACTGGGCAGGACAAACACTGTCGTTTGCCACAGACAACCAAGCCACAGCTAGTATTCTAAATAAAAGCAGGTTCAACTCGCTGGCCATCATGGCCTTCCTGAGCAGGCTGGTGCAACTATCCCCACAGCACCAAATAATGTTCGCTGCATCTACATCCCAGGCAAATGCAATACTCTGGCCAATGCACTACCCGTTTTAACTTTGCGTTATTCTTTCGCAGGGATCTGGAACCGACCCGACCATGTTTCTTATCCCACATTGGTCGTAGCTAACCTCGGATTAAAACAAACACCTTCACAATGCTACCCGCCTTATTAATCTATCATTTTCTCACAAACGCCCTGAAGGCCTACCGTACTGCCTGGAAAATCCATGACAGGTTCCTAGCCTCAAACCCTGGGGCAGTATCAGGAGATTTCCATCACATCCTGGCCTTCATATCATCTTGCCACACACAGTTGGCATTTTCACACTATACCATTAGTCTCTACTTAGCTGGCATCCAGCATTTCATCTCCTTACAAAATCCTACCAAACCATCTTTGGTTGCCGCCCATGCGGTCAAGTCTACACTGCACGGTAGTCGCAGACAACTCCAAATCAACAGTAAACGCCTGCCTGCGACCAGCGCCATATTCCGAGACAGGTCTACCATCCTGTCACATTCCCCTTTGGGTTAATTTCAGCCCGGTCGTTCACGCAGCCATCTACCTGGCCTTCTGCGGTTTCTTATGCCCCAGTGAATTCACGGTCACCGGCCCCAGTAACATGTTACATAGACGCCACCTGACACGCCACCAAAGTTACTTCATCCGGCACCTCATGGTGTCCGAAACACAACAGTCTGGTCCCGGTGTAGATATCATACTTCCCAGACTTGTAAACGCCTGGTGCCCCGTGGCCATTCTAGACCAGTTATCAGCTCATCTGCCCGACCTCACGGAGGGCAGCCATTACTACCGTTCCCTACTAGCCCTCTAAGTAGCAACCAGTTCACTAGACATGTTAGAAATCTTTTGCCCAACTTAGGCCTTGACCCCGGACAATTCTCTGGAAATTCTTTCGCATTGGAGTAGCATCAGCAGCCTCACGAAACGGGGTCCCGGACCACGTCATCTAGAAGATGGGCAGGTGGAAATTCGCTTGCTTCGCTCGATACATTCCCAATCCACAAGCAGAAATGTCACAAGCCTTTGGCAAGCTTGCCCTGTAGTATGTCAGTAAACTTAAATCATTACCTCCCTAACCAAGTCTTTTTGCGCCCTTCTCTGGCATACCACCCAGCAGATCTGGGTTTACCATACAGCAGGCCAGGGCACACTTCAGGTCTATTTTATGTTGTTAGTCTTGTGTTTATGTGCTTCATATCTCTCAGGACGGAGGGCTCCGACCATAAATAGGAAGGCCGGTTTACTGGCCTGAAGTTATGGGAGGAGCCTGGAGGGTATTTAACCAGACCACCCAGGATGGTCTGTGTCGGTTCCAGTGCGCAGTACCCACCCACCGATTCCCCTTCTTGGGGTACTTCTCTTCAAACAATTTCTCTACAGAAACATCCATTACTTTCTTAAGGTATGCGCCCTTCTCTGGCATACCACCCAGCAGATCTGGGTTTACCATACAGCAGGCCAGGGCACACTTCAGGTCTATTTTATGTTGTTAGTCTTGTGACGTGTTTATGTGCTTCATATCTCTCAGGACGGAGGGCTCCGACCATAAATATATATATATATATATATATATATATATATATATATATATACATATATATATATATATATATATATATATACATATATACATATATACATATATATATATATATATATATATATATATATATATATATATATATATATATATATATATATATATATATACATATATATATATATATATATATATATATATATATATATATACATATATGTATATAGCGAAACGCGCTGGGTTCAGTGCTTCGTCAACATTTCTTTTGTAATATTTTACGGGAGGACACATTTGAGCTATTATCCTAAAGCTTCCATAGAGGGAATTTGTGATGTGATTTCACATTCTTTCTGCCTTCTTCGATGCTTTTATAATCACATTTTATATACAGATATATAGATTTTCCTTAGAGGAGAAGATAGTGGGATTTAGCAGCACAGCAGCCAGATATGAAAAAAAAAAAACTTGAATACGATGAGCAATAGAGTCTCTAAGCAAAAAATCGTGATCCATGTAAGGGCTGAATGCAAGATCTTCATGTTTAAACATAGTGCACTTTTAAACTATAACTATAGGCGTATCATAACTTCAGTCTTTCACACTCCCGAGGGAATGTTGAAAGCCTTTTAGAATTGACTATGTAATAACAAAAAAATCCTGCCTTCATAATTTTGCACTTTTCATTTCCCCTGACTGCCTGCTCTTTACAGAAACAGAGGTGGTGGTGAGCAGGACTATCCTGTGGATTGCAAGTCATTCCCTTGTAAGTTGCAGACTACGGATAAGCTACAATTCCCAAGCTCCCTTGTGCCTTACATTGTAAGTCAGATGCATGCTATTGGTTTTTACCAGCTGTAGCCTCTGGTTCCTTGGAATGGCATGGGCAGAGCCAGCTTGCGCGGAACAAACGTGGGCAGGGCTGGCAGAGGCCTGCAGCTGATAGACATGCTAAAAGCTGAGTTTAAAGATACTTTAAGGGAGATTTGACATTAGCAGTTGTGGCATGGATTACCAAGTGGTGTTTTGAAGGAGGCTGAAGTAAGTGGAGAAGTGAGAGTGTTAGCTTACTGTTTATAGGGACATAGGTACAACAACCATTCTCTTATATTATACCATGGTAAGTAGTTATGCCACTAGGTGGTAGCATGTGTTTGCTTTATCCTTGTTATGTTCTATCGAGTGGAACTTCATGGTTGTTTCCAATTGTTAATGAGCTCCTGTTTTGGTTAAAACACAAGTTTGGACCTGAATTTCGCTTGTTGTGGCATTTGCCTGAACTGCAGACCTTTAGCCCGTTCAGCAGGAGCAGAACTTCATAGAAACCTTCGCCACCTCAACCCTTCTCTTCTCTACTCTGCTACTGATCACCTCTATGACAAAATCTCACCCCTGTCTGCCCCAACCTAGCCACTTTCATCTACAACAGCTCACTGTCTTCCTCCCTAGACAAGCTTGCCCCCCTCACTACACGCAGAATTAGGCCCCGACTGCTACAACCCTGGCAAACAGACGACATCAGAAGTCTCAGAAAATGTAGCCGCGCTCTTGAGCGTCTGTGGCATAAGACTAATAGGGCTCTTTATTTATTCTGAGCATGCGTGGCACTTTGTGCGTCGAATTTGTCTACACACGATCGGAAATTCCGACAACGGATTTTGTTGTTGGAAAATTTTATAGCCTGCTCTCAAACTTTGTGTAACGGAAAATCCGATGGAAAATGTGTGATGGAGCCTACACACGGTCGGAATTTCCGACAACAAGGTCCTATCACACATTTTCCATCGGAAAATCCGACCGTGTGTACGGGGCATTAGTTCCAGGAAGACTTCACACACTATAAATCTGCCCTCCTAAAATACTATTCCTGCCTCCACACCACCAAACAGACCTACTTTATCACACTCATTAACACCTTCTCATCTAGTCCACGTCAACTCTTCTCTACCTTCAATGCTCTACTCTGTCCTCCACTGCCTCCACCCTCTAACTCACTTACTGCCCAGAAGATCACCTATCACTTCAATAACCAGACTGATACAATTCATGAGGGGATCTCCAACACGCAGAAACCTCCCCTACGCAAAACACTCCATGTCCACAGATACAATCATTTCTTCCCTCATTCAACCCTGCTAGAATTAACGAGGTTGCTAAACCTTTATCTAACACTCATCTAACCACCTGCCCCCTGGATCCTGCTCCCTCGCAAATGCTACGCTCACTCTCTAACTCAATTCTACACTCTCTAACTCATATTTTCAACCTCTCCCTCTCTTGTGGCATCTTCCCAAACTCTCTAAAACATGCACTAGTCACCCCCATACTTAAAAAGCCCTCACTGGTCCCCACCAATCTTAACAACCTACATCCCACCTACAACCAACTGAATGACCATCTGACCATGAACAAACTTCTTAACCCCTTCAGACTGGATTTTGCCCTGAACACTCCACGGAAACTGCTCTCCTTAAACTCTCAAATGACCTACTAACGGCTAAAACCAGCGGACACTATTCTGTACTACTTCTCCTGGATCTCTCTGCTGCCTTCGACACAGTGGACCACCCCTCTTCCTCAATAAACTCCGCTTCTTTGGTCTCCATGACTGTACTCTTTGCTGGTTCTAATCCTACCCAACGCTCCTTCGGTGTCATTTACAACTCTACTTCCTCCTCTCCTCTTCCTTTCTCCGTTGGGGTCCCCCAAGGTTCTGTTCTTGGACCTCTCCTTTTCTCAATCTACACCACCTCCCTGGGTCAGTTGATTGGCTCCCATGGCTTTCAATATCATCTCTACGTTGATGACACCCAAATCTATCTCTCCACCCCCAGCTCTCTCCATCTGTCTCCTCACGCATGACCAACTTACTAGCAGACATATCAGCCTGGATGTCACACCACTTCCTCAAACTCAACCTATCCAAAACCGAGCTCATGATATTTCCTCCCCCAGGTGCCGCTTCCCCTGATTTCTCTGTCAATATCAACAGCTCAACTATAAACTTGTCCCCCCACGTCAAGGTCCTAGGTGTAATCCTGGACTCTGAACTGACCTTTTCGGCCCCACATACTATCGCTATACAAAATTTGCTGCCTCAACCTCCGCAACATCTCCAAGATACGCCCCTTCCTAACCAATGTCACCACAAAGCTTCTAATCCACTCCCTGATCATCTCTCACCTCGACTACTACAACTCCCTCCTCATTGGCTTACCTCTAAATAGGCTATCCCCACTTCAGTCAAGCTGCTGCCAGGCTCATCTACCTCACAAACCGCTCAGCATCTTCTATACCCCTCTCTGCCAATCCCTCCATTGGCTGCCACTCAGCCAACAAATTACATTCAAGATACTAACTATAACTTACAAAGCCATCCACAACCTGGCCCCCAGATACATCACTAACCTAGTCTCAAAATACCAACCTAATCTTTCCCGTCGCTCCTCCTAAGACCTCCTGCTCTCAAACTCCCTTGTTACCTCATCCCATGCTCGCCTTCAGGACTTCTCCAGAGCCACTACCAGGCTCTGGAATGCTTTACCCCAATCTGTTCGATTTTTTCCTACTTTATCCACTTTCAGACGATCCCTGAAAACTCATCTCTTCAGAGAAGCCTATCTGGCCCCCACCTAACAACTGTACATTTATCTTCTCCATCAGCACATTCCCCACTGTTATTACCTCTTGTATCCCTTGACCTTCCCTCTTAGATTGCAAGCTCTAAGGAGTAGGGCCCTCAGATTCCTACTGTATTAAAGTGTATTGTGTTTGTGCTGTCTACCCTCAAGTTGTAAAGAGCTGCATAAACTGTTGACACTATATAAATCCTGTATAATAAGAATAAGAATAAGAATAATAATAATAATAATAATAATATAGCACCTGTTTTTTTCTCCTGCTACTGTATAACATAGCTTTCTTCTTCTGCTATCAATGGTTGTTAAGGGAGAAATGGTTGTTGGCATCTGCTGTGTCCTTAGCAACCAGTGACATCACCGGCTCCATTAATTTACTGGCTGTTAATGTAAAGTAGCCCGAGATAGTTTAGAAAAATAATTTTTAAAAAACGGTGTGGGATTCCTCCTATCATTTATACCAGGTCCTTCACGTGTGATTTAAATTCTAGAGTGGACCTCATGCAAAAAATAAAGAATGGCATGGGGTTTTTAACATTCGCCTCCCATTGACTTAAATAGGGTTTCGATTTGGCATCTGAACTTCAGTAATGTTCAAACTCAGGTTCGCTCGGCTCATCCAAATTTCCAATAAAACAAGAAGGGTTCAACCATGTATCAAGCAAATACTTGGCTGGTAGGAGTCATACTGTATCTGTAGCAGCTTTCCAACAGGAAGAGATATTTTAGGGTTTTGTTTTTCAAATAATTTCTTTTGAACATGTGACCTAGAGGATTAGAGTGACATCTGACTGCAGAAAGAGATACAATTCAATGTAGTAGAACATTGTTGAGGAGCCTCAGAGGTAGTGAGCTATCATTCTCGAAAACTAAAAGGTAATATAGAAAACAGTTCCATAGAAAAGAAGCTGCCCAAGAGAATTATTTGGTTTAGTAAGGTAATAATCTCCCTATGTGTTTAAAGAGTCTCTAAAACCTTGGCATATCTTTTTTGCACACCAAACTGGTATTGGACCTTTTGAACTGGGTGGTAAACAACCAATGGTCCAATATCCATATCCAATAGAAAACACATTATTCCTGCATAATCACATATGTGATTATGCAGGAATAAAAAAAACAATCGATGCTTGCATGATCAACGAGACGTGCTGGTGACATAGGCCTTAAAACGCATGCACAGTACCCTGCAATAGAAGAGGTATTATACTCACCTCTCTGGTGGCCCGTGTCTGCTATATCCCCTCAATTACAGTGCTGCAGCCTTCATCAGTATCTTCAGCATTCAACAGGAGTTTTGGATACCTGTACCTGATGTACTGCGTACTAGAACTAGACAGGTGAATTTGTTGGCCATTCTATTCCGGTATCTTCGGCATTCAACACTTCTAGGAGTGTTGGATGCCTGCCCACCCCATCTCAGACTGTGGTTCCTTTTACTGACCTCTACATTACTACAGGACTTAGCAGTGAGGTAGGTGTTGGAGGAAATGGAACCACATTGCTCAGAGAGGATACGGCATCTGGCACTGATAGAAGTCTTGAATACAGAATATATTTATGGAGCACTGGAACTGGAGAGGTGAGTTGGATGGCCATTCTTTCCAGTGTCTTCAGCATTCTACACTTCTAGGAGTGTTGGATGCCTGCCCCCCCCATATCGGACTGTGATTGACTCCTCTGACCTCTACATCACTACAGGGCTCAGCAGTCAGATAGGCATTGCACAGATGGGAAGAGGCATCTGGTACTGCTAGATGTCTTGAATTCTAAAGATACTGATGGAACACTAGAACAGGAGAGGTGAGTTTGATAGTCATTCTTTCCAGTGTCTTCGGCATTGGACACATCCAGGATTGTCGGATGCCTGTGTCCCCCCCCCCCCCCCCTCCCCATCTAAGATTGTGTTTCCTTCCTCTCACTTCTACATCACTGCAGGGCTCAGCGGTAAGGTAGGTGTTGGAGGATGGAATCACATTGCATGGAGGGGATGAGGCATCTGGTAATGTCTTGAATGCTGAAGATACTGATGAAGCACTGGAACTGGAGAGGTGAGTTTGATGGTCATTACTTCCAGTGTCTTCAGTATTCAACACTGCCAGTAGTGTTGGATGCTTTCCCTCTCATCTCAGACCGTGATTCATTCCTCTGACCTATGCATCGCTACAGGACTCAGCAGTAAGGTAGGCATTGGAGGAAGGAAGCACATTGCATGGACAGGAGGAGACATTGGGCACTGCTGGAAGTCTTTAATGCAGAAGATATTACTGGAGCATATAAATTGGAGAGGTGATTTTGATGACCAGTCTTTTCCAGTGTCTTTGGCATTTGACACTTCCGGGAATGTCAGATTCCTGTGTCCCCCAGCTCATGTTTTGCTTCCTTTGTCTGTCCTCTACATCACTTCAGGACTTAGGAGTAAGGTAGGCGTTGGAAGATAGAACCACATTGCACAGAGGGGAATGGGCATCTGGCACTGTTTAAAGTCTTGAATGCTGAAGATATTGATGGATCACTGGAACTGGAGAGGTGATTTTGAAGGCCACCAGTGTCTTCGGTATTTGACACTTCTTGGAGTGTCAGATTCCTGTATTTCCCATTTCAGGTTTTGTCTCCTTCTTCTGAACTCTACATCACTACAGGACTCAGCAGCAAGGTAGGCATTGGATGATGGAACCACGTTGCACAGAGGGGGAGAGGCATCTCTGAAAGTTTTTATTGCTGTAGATACCGATGGATCATTGGAACTAGAGGTGAGTTTAAAGGCCATTCTTTTCCAGTGTACTGTGGGTAAAATATTTTTACAGATTGACAGACCCTCTTTAATATTTAAAAGAGCTTTGGACAAAGGTCTGGTTTAGCGAAATATTACTTTGCTTATGAGTATTATATAAAAGAGAGTTCCAAAGGAAGGAAGCAGCACAAGAGAAGTCTTTAAATTTGTGAAACAACTTCCTTTGGGCCGAAGGGCTCATGCATATGGAAGTCTAAAGACTGCAAAGTCTTCTAATGTAAAATCTTTGGTGCTCTCTGGCATCCGGGGAGCCCCAGGTGGTGCATACAGCCTCCCATACAAGTGAAAAGCTGTACACATTCCTATGCCCTGTACACACGATCGGACATTGATTGGACATTCCGACAACAAAATCCATGGATTTTTGTCTGACGGATGTTGGCTCAAACTTGTTTTGCATACACACGGTCGCACAAAGTTGTCGGAAAATTCGATCGTTCTGAACGCGGTGACGTAAAACACATACTTTGGGACTATAAACGGGGCAGTAGCCAATAGCTTTTGTCTCTTAATTTATTCTGAGCATGTGTGGCACTTTGTGTGTCGGAATTGTCCACACACGGTCGGAATTTACGGATTTTGTTGTCGTAAAATTTTATAGCCTGCTCTCAAACTTTGTGTGTCGGAAATTCAGATGGAAAAAGTCAGATGGAGCCTACACACAATCGGAATTTCCGACAACAAGCTCCGATCGCACATATTCCTTCGGAAAGTCCGACCGTATGTATAGGGCAATACTCTTATACCAATACCCATGCATGCGCATACAGTGTGTTTCCCCAAACGTGAAGGTGCCAGTGTACACGCATGCACAATACAAGTACAGCTGGGTACTTCTATTCAGTTGTATGTGCAGGTTTATGTAGCACTTGTGGCTCCCTGGGAAAGGGAAGACATTGGAAATTCTACACTAGAGGACTTCGTAGCCTCTAGACGTCCATGTGCACGAAGCCTTAAGTGCAAGCTGTATTTTAATTGCAAATAGTTAAACTGGGGGCCTCTGTGAAGTATCTTGCCAGCTACATGTTGTTTTTCATTTTGTATGGGAGATGCAGATGTTATTTCAGCCATAAACATCAGTCAGGATTTTGCATGTCGTAACTATACCCTGCAATGATGGGGCAAGCTATTGATCTTAATTAATGAGTAGAGGAAGGAATTAATCATGGCTAATGGGAAAATGTTAGATGCATTAGGCATTACAATAGAAAGCGAGTAAGTAAATTATTTTTATTTTTCTTGATGGTGGGTTTAAATCATCCCAAGGAAGATCATTATATTGACTTGCAAATTTTTCTCTTTAAATGTGGCCCAAAACTTACAAATGAGTTTCATTAGTTTATTAAACGAGAGAGAGAGAGAGAGAGAGAGAGAGAGAGAGAGAGAGATGGGGGGGGGGTGTAGAAGACAGAACAGCTCAACAGACACTGCACAGAGCTTCACAGAGGATAGATAAATAGATAGATAGATAGATAGATAGATAGATAGATAGATAGATAGATAGATAGATAGATAGATAGATAGATAGATAGATAGATAGATAGATAGATAGATAGATAGATAGATAGGTAGATAGGTAGATAACAACACATACAAAGGCTGCAACTTTCTTGCTCAATTTTCCTTTAGATTTACCAAAACCATAGCATATGAGGTTAAACTTCAACACTCTAAATTCTATGCAATCAGATAGGCCGTTGTACTACATAGTTGAAGATAAATCTAAAGGAAATAGAATAAGAATATTGTATGAGGTATGGCCAGCTTAAAGTGGATGTAAACCCGATTCATGAAAAGACGGCCACATACAGTATCTTACAAAAGTAAGTACACCCCTCACCTTTTTGTAAATCTTTTCTTCCATCTTTTCTTGTGACAACACTGAAGAAATGACACTTTGCTACAATATAAAAAAGTGAGTGTACAGCTTGTATAACAGTGTAAATTTGCTGTCCCCTCAAAATAACTCAACACACAGCCATTAATGTCTAAACCACTGGCAACAAAAGTGAGTACACCCCTAAGTGAAAATGTCTAAATTGGGCCCAAAGTGTCAATATTTTGTGTGGCCTCCATTATTTTCCAGCACTGCCTTAACCCTCTTGGGCATGGAGTTCACCAGAGCTTCACAGGTTGTCACTGGAGTCCTCTTCCATTCCCCCATGACATAATCACAGAGCTGGTGGATGTTAGAGACCTTGCGCCCCTCCACCTTCCGTTTGAAGATGTCCCACAAATGCTCAATAGGGTTTAGGTCTGGAGACATGCTTGGCCAGTCCATCACCTTTACCCTCAGCTTCTTTAGCAAGGTAGTGGTCGCCTTGGAGGTGTTTGGGGTCGTTATCATGTTGGAATACTGCCCTGCGGCCCAGTCTCTAAAGGGAGGGGATCATGCTCTGCTTCAGTATGTCACAGTACATGTTGGCATTCATGGTTCCCTCAATGATCTGTAGCTCCCCAGTGCCGGCAGCACTCATGCAGCCCCAGACCATGACACTCCCACCACCATGCTTGACTGTAGGGAAGACACACTTGTCTTTGTACTCCTCACCTGGTTGCCGCCACACACGCTTGTCATCATCTGAACCAAATAAGTTTATCTTGGTCTCATCAGATCACAGGACATGGTTCCAGTAATCCATGTCCTTAGTCTGCTTGTCTTCAGCAATCTGTTTGCGGGCTTTCTTGTGCATCATCTTTAGAAGAGGCTTCCTTCTGGGATGACAGCCATGCAGACCAATTTGATGCAGTGTGCGGTGTATGGTCTGAGCACTGACAGGCTGACCCCCCCACCACTTCAACCTCTGCAGCAATGCTGGTAGCACTCATACGTCTATTTCCCAAAGACAATCTCTGGATATGACGCTGAGCATGTGCACTCAATTTCTTTGGTCGACCATGGTGAGGCCTGTTCTGAGTGGAACCTGTCCTGTTAAACCGCTGTATGGTCTTGGTCATCGTGCTGCAGCTCAGTTTCAGGGTCTTGGCAATCTTCTTATAACCTAGTCCATCTTTATGTAGAGCAACAATTCTTTTTTTTCAGATCCTCGGAGAGTTCTTTGCCATGAGGTGCCATGTTGAACTTCCAGAGGCCAGTATGAGAGAATGAGAGTGATGACACCAAATTTAACACACCTGCTCCCCATTCACACCTGAGACTTTGTAACACTAATGGGTCACATGACACTGGGGAGGGAAAATGGCTAATTGGGCCCAATTTGGACATTTTCACTTAGGGGTGTACTCACTTTTGTTGCCAGTGGTTTAGACATTAATGGCTGTGTGTTGAGTTATTTTGAGGGGACAGCAAATTTACACTGTTATACAAGCTGTACGCTCACTACTTTACATTGTAGCAAAGTGTCATTTCTTCAGTGTTGTCGCATGAAAAGATAGAAGAAAATATTTACAAAAATGTGAGGGGTGTACTCACTTTTGTGAGATAATGTATATCTGCAGTGTTTTGTTATCTCTCTTCAGAGTCCCATAGCGGGTCTCTTGCTCTGTAGCTCTGTTATCAGCCTGATAACTTCCCACACGTTCTCCGAGACTAGAGATAGAAATGTGTGTCGGGGGAGGTTGCTATAAATAGATTAGCAGTCAGCCTGCCGTCTAAGAGCAGCACTGTGCACATTCCTTTCTTCCTTTGCCTATCAGGAGAGGGGGTGTGTACCTTTCCTCCAATCAGCTGTCTTGGCTGTATGCCAATAATCCACTCCCAGTGCTAACCAGGCAGAGAAAAACTTTAACACGAAGAGCACTTTCTAAAGGATATATAAAGCTGAAGACAGCAGATATACATGTACAACTTATGTAGGGAGATTTGTTTCATCTCTGTGTATCATCTGAGGCTTTTCACTTCCCTGGGTATATGTGAGGGTTTATATTAACTTAAATAGAAATAAAAATCAACAGAGTTGGAAGGAAGAATGAAGGGAAGGAAGAAAGAAAGACTGGAAAGGATAGGCTAGGAAAGTAGGAGGGGGAAAGGAAGGAAGGAAGAAAGAGCCTTGATTTCAAGTAAGGAAGGAAGGAAAGGCAGGTAGGGCGGGAAATGGTGGAAGGAAGGAAGACCATTGATTACAAGTAAGGAAGGAAGGAAAGGAAAGTAAATGGGGAAAGGAAGGAATGATGGAAGGAAGATCCTTGATTTCAAGTAAGGAAGGAAGAAAATGCAGGTAGGAGGGGGAAGGAAGGAAGGGTGGAAGGAAGACCATTGATTACAGGTAAGGAAGGAAGGGAAGAAAAGTAGGAGGGGGGAAGAAAGGAAGGACAAAAAGAAAGAAGGGAGGAAGGAAGGAAGGAAGGAAGGAAGGAAGGAAGGAAGGAAGGAAGGAAGGAAGGAAGGAAGGAAGGAAGGAAGGAAGGGAGGGAGGCCCTTAAATACAAGGAAGGAAGAAAGGGAAACCCTTGATTACGAGTAAGGAAGGAAGGGAAGGAAATTAGAGGGGGGGAAGGAAGTAGGAAGGATGGAAGGAAGACCATTGATTACAAGTAAGGAAGGAACGAAATGCAGGTAGGAGGGGGAAAGGAAGGAACAATGGAAGGAAGACCATTGATTACAAGTAAGGAAGGAAGGGAAGAAAAGTAGGAGGGGGGAAGAAAGGAAGGAAGAAAAGAAGGAAGGAAGGAAGGAAGGAAGGGAGGGAGGGAGACCCTTAATTACAAGGAAGGAAGGAAGAAAGGGAAACCCTTGATTACAAGTAAGGAAGGAAGGGAAGGAAAGTAGAGGGGGGAGGAAAGGAAGGAAGGAAGGAAGGAAGGAAGGAAGGAAGGAAGGAAGGAAGGAAGGAAGGAAGGAAGGAAGGAAGGAAGGAAGATATGACATAATAAAAAAAAGATGGACAGATAGCTGGAAAAAATAGAGTCTCATTTAAAGATGATAAAAAGACAACAGAGATGGCGATAAGTAAGAAGGAAATAAGAATTAAGGAAGAAGAAAGGAAGGAGGGTATTACGTGATAAAATAGATAGAGAGTTAAAGATAGATAAAAAAGAGAAGAAAAGACAACAGAGACCAAGGAGGAAGGAATAGATAGATAGATAGATAGATAGATAGATAGATAGATAGATAGATAGATAGATAGATAGATAGATAGATAGATAGATAGATAGATAGATAGATAGATAGATAGATAGAAGATAGATGGAAATGAATGAATGTTGATGATCTCATCAATATGTAATAATTTTTTTAATTTCTAGTTAGGATATACTTTGTATACAATTTCCATAGATAGATGGATAATAGACTGATAGGTGTATAGATAAAGAATCACAGAGATAATCTGTGTAGAAGTCCCGGGTTGCAGAGTACGGACACAGATGGCTTTGTGTTTTCTGGAAGAAGCACTCCCCTCCCCCTCCGGTGCTCCTGGATCTCTGCTCTGCATTCTTCGGCGCGCTTCGCCTTGGGCTTTCGCCAGCGCTCCAGCTGGTCCGGAGCAATGGGAAGCATCCAACGCTTTTCATCAGCCTAGGCCGATGTTTATTTATTTATTTTTCTCGGGCTCGTCGCAAGTTGTTATTATTATCATTGTCAACGTTTATTTAAAAGCAGCCAGCAAAGATGAAAGGAGCAGAATCGGCATACGGAATGCATATCTGTGCTGGCAGGAACGTGGCCTGCATGGGGGAGACACTCCCAAGTGGCGCAGGTTTGAGGCCTGCGAGGTATTAGAGAGACCGTGCGGCCTGCTTTTTTTTTTAACATTTTTAGATGATAGATGTAAATGTGATGAGATGAATGTAAATAAACGTATCAACGTGTGATAATGATTTAAAAATGATACATTACGATATAGTTTGTATACGGATATAAACACCCGAGCAGCCATATTTGCTCATTACATATGCAGACTGGGATTCCTACTTCATAGTACTGTACAGTGACTGCACTTTACATGTCTGCCCTCTTCTGTCTATTACACTTAGAAGTATTGCAAATGAAAATGTCTCTTTGGGTCTACTTAAATTAACCCCAGCAGCTGCTTAGCAGGGCTCTACCACACCCGGGCTACGGACAACAGAGGACCTATCTTCCAATCAGTCAATGTTCCAGGTACATTAAAATTACTTTCAGGTAAAGATTACAATGTAAACTCTGATAATACAAAGGGAGTTTCTATTACTATAACGGTCTGTGTTATCTTGCTTTGCTTCTTTTGCATTTATACTTTTTTTAAACTAGTGATATATAGGAAGGAACAGCAGACTGTCTCTCTCTGATTGAAACTCCATATGGCCCCTTTAAGAGTAGCAGGGAGGGGAGGGGTTATTAGTGTGTGTAAATTGGAACTTGAGCTATTGATCTCCATAAACTATCTTTTTTTTTTTTTTAAACACAACAGTGTAAAAATGAGCTAGAGTGCCATCTGTTGGCTGTAAATTTACCTGACTAATGGCCCATACAATCCAGAACACGGAGCAGGAAAGGCGCATTTCCGTGCACGCTTCCTGCACCATACAGAAACACGCTGCCCTTGCTTGACTTGCGTGGGTGCCATTAATTGTTAATGCATCCAGAAAATTAACCACCAAACCGCAGTAATAAAAAGTTGTACTTGCGCTACTTTTTGTGCATAGACCTCAAGATTACACAAGCATTGCTTTAATTTGTGTCAAAGTCGCGCATCAAAATCTCGCAACGTTCAGGTCACACAAGAGTGAAAGGAGCCTTAATTAGTTAAAATGGGAGGATTTTTTTGCTGTGCAATCTCTTGTGGTATTAAAAACGGGGACCCCATTGGCTGCTGCTACGTAACTCACCTGCACAATTGGTTTGCTCTTCTTTACTGGTCCCACCTGTATTATTCCTAACACTAGATCCCCACATTCCCATTATTTTCTTGCTCTGACTTGATATCTGGCAGGGAAAGGATAAGCATAATTCCGTCAGGGCTATTACTGCTCATAGCAGACATGTGCGCATAGCTAGAAGTTCATCAAACAATTTTATATATTTTTTTTTTCTACAGAAAATCCATGGCGAGACGCCAACTCCCTTTTGACTTAATTACCGGCCACGCGGTCGCATTTTATTGAAGGCGGCAATTAGCTGGAGAATTCAGTAACTGTACATCAGGCTGTTAGCAAATGGAACAGCAAAGCTGCTGCTATTCCTCGGTGCCAGGGTAGACGTTTCCTCGCTGATACCGGCATTGAATAACTGTGGCATATTAACAAAAATATGTATGCTCATTGCCAATGGCGCCGTGTTCCCACTTCATGGCAAGCTTTAAAAATGTCACTCGGCTTATTCCATAATGTCACTAATAATGAAGTGTTATCTAGCTTATTACCTACAGCGCTATCCTGGCATGCATTATAATGAGCCAATGCAGGGGGGGGGGGGTGTTTCCTAGTCACCGAAGCAGAAGCTGCTGACTTTTTGTTGACCCCAGGCAGGTACTGTAATTGTACTGTAGGCTAACAAGCTGCAATTACATAATGAATATATCACTTCCTGCTCCGTGTCTTCTTAGAATTAGCCACAGGGGAGAAAGTCAAAAATCCCAACGGTGACTGCAGGCTTGTAGCTAAAATAAGTGCAAAACATTTTCTGGCATTCCTTGGGAAAATAAAATGGAGAAAGGCTTTATTTTGGAAAGCTGATGATGATTATTTTAAGGTGAATCTGTTGGATATGAAGCAAAATGTATAGAAACCAGTTGCTTTTCTTATTCTTTCATGCTACAGTCACTTTTTATGAATTATTATTAAATATTAGTTATAACATTCAGTGGTAATTATTATATTATATTTTATAATTATTATATGATTTATAGTATATTATACAGTATTTGATTCCCCTGCTGATTTTGTACGTTTGCCCCACTGACAAAGAAATGCTCAGTCTATAATTTTAATTGTAGTTTTATTTTAACAGTGAGAGACAGAGTAACAACAAAAATATCCAGAAAAATGCATTTCAAAAAAGTTATAAATTGATTTGCATTTTAATGAGTGAAATAAGTATTTGGCTCCTTCGAAAAAGCATGACTTAGTACTTGGTGGCAAAACCCTTGTTGGCAATCACGGAGCTCAGACGTTTCTTGTAGTTGGCCACCAGGTTTGCACACATCTCAGGAGGGATTTTGCCCCACTCCTCTTTGCAGATCCTCTCTAAGTCATTAAGGTTTCGAGGCTGACGTTTGGTAACTCGAACCTTCAGCTCCCTCCACATATTTTCTATGGGATTAAGGTCTGGAGACTGGCTAGGCCAATTGAGCCACTCCTTTGTTGCCTTGGCCGTGTGTTTTGGGTCATTGTCATGCTGGAATACCCATCCACGACCCATTTTCAATGCCCTGGATGAGGTAAGGAGGTTCTCACCCAAGATTTGACGGTACATGGCCCCGTCCATCGTCCCTTTGATGCGGTGAAGTTGTCCTGTCCCCTTAGCAGAAAAACACCCCCAAAGCATTATGTTTCCACCTCCATGTTTGGCGGGGCGGTGGGGATGGTGTTCTTGGGGTCATAGGCAGCATTCCTCCTCCTCCAAACACGGCGAGTTGAGTTGATGCCAAAGAGCTTGATTTTGGTCTCATCTGACCACAACACTTTCACCCAGTTCTCCTCTGAATCATTCAGATGTTCATTAGCAAACTTCAGATGGGCCTGTACATGTGCTTTCTTTAGTGGGTGGACCTTATGGGCGCTGCAGGATTTCAGCCCTTCATGGCGTAGTGTGTTACCAAATGTTTTCTTGGTGACTATGGTTCCAGCTGCCTTGAGATCATTGACAAGATTCTCCTGTGTAGTTCTGGGCTGATTCCTCACCGTTCTCATGATCATTGAAACTCCACGAGGTGAGATCTTGCATGGAGCCCCAGACCGAGGGAGACTGACAGTTATTTTGTGTTTCTTCCATTTGTGAATAATCACTCCAACTGTTGTCACTCTCTCACCAAGCTGCTTGGCGATGGTCTTGTAGCCCATTCCAGCCTTGTGTAGGTCTACAATCTTGTCCCCGACATCCTTGGGCAGCTCTTTGGTCTTGGCCATGGTGGAGAGATTGGAATCGGATTGATTGATTGCTTCTGTGGACAGGTGTCTTTTGTACAGGTAACAAGCTGAGATTAGGAGCCCTCCCTTTAAGAGAGTTCTCCTAATCTCAGCTCATTGCCTTTATAGAAGACACCTGGGAGCCAGAAATCTTGCTGATTGATAAGGGGATCAAATATGTATTTCACTCATTAAAATGCAAATAATTTTATAACTTTTTTGAAATGCGTTTTTCTGAATTTATTTGATGTTATTCTGTCTCTCACTGTTAAAATGAACCGACCATTAAAATTATAGACTGATCATTTCTTTGTCAGTGGGAAAATGTACCAAATCAGCAGGGGATCAAATACTTTTTCCCTCACTGTATATAAATATTTGAATATATTATAATCAGGGCGAGGACAAGGGGTTACATAGTTACATAGTAGGTGAGGTTGAAAAAAGACACAAGTCCATCAAGTCCAACCTATGTGTGTGATTATATGTCAGTATTACATTACATATCCCTGTATGTTGCGGTCATTCAGGTGCTTATCTAAGAGTTTCTTGAAGCTATCAATGCTCCCCGCTGAGACCACCACCTGTGGAAGGGAATTCCACATCCTTGCCGCTCTTACAGTAAAGAACCCTCTATGTAGTTTAAGGTTAAACCTCTTTTCTTCTAATTTTAATGAGTGGCCATGAGTTTTGTTAAACTCTCTTCTGCGAAAAAGTTTTCTCCCTATTGTGGGGTCACCAGTACAGTATTTGTAAATTGAAATCATATCCCCTCTCAAGCGTCTCTTCTCCAGAGAGAATAAGTTCAGTGGGGTGGGCAGGAGGAACGGTTTTCCTAGGAACTGTGATATCATGTGAGATGGGGGGTATCATAAAGTGATTGGGGGGAGGGGATTGGTGTTGAGTGTGGAAAATTTGGGGGCAGCAAGGGGGTAAGGATCTCTGGTCCAAATCGTTTGGTGGAGGGGGGGGTTATGGTGTGGGGTTGTTTTTCAGGAGTAGGGCTTGGCCCCTTAGTTCCAGTGAAGGGAACTCTTAAATCGGAAGTAAACCCATCGATTTAACAGTGTTACATTGGTTGTGCTCTCAACCAAGCTGTCAAACCATCCAATAGCTGGTATCATAATTGATCACATGTGCAGCACCATGGCCTTTGAAGATTAAACAGAGGCCAAGATGGCAGCTTCCCTGGTTGAAAACGATAGGCGGGTTTACTTCCACTTTAAGGCGTCAGCATACCAAGACATTTTGGACAATTTCATGCTCCCAACTTTGTGGGAACAGTTTGGGGATGGCCCCTTCCTGTTCCAACATGACTGGGCACCAGAGCACAAAGCAAGGTCCATAAAGACATGGATGAGCGAGTTTGGGGTGGAGGAACCTGACTGGCCTGCACAGAGTCCTGACCTCAACCCGATAGAACACCTTTTGGATGAATTAGAGCGGAGATTGCGAGCCAGGCCTTCTCATCCAACATCAGCGCCTGACCTCACAAATGCACTTCTGGAAGAATGGTCAAACATTCCCATAGACACACTCCTAAACCTTGTGGACGGCCTTCCCAGAAGAGTTGAAGCTGTTATAGCTGCAAAGGGTGGGCCAACTCAAT
The DNA here is from genome assembly GCA_037952835.1 of Lithobates septentrionalis. NCBI lineage: Eukaryota > Metazoa > Chordata > Amphibia > Anura > Ranidae > Lithobates > Lithobates septentrionalis. Next base: position 445,463 of record JBBDGP010002224.1, read on the forward strand.
ATTGAACCCTACGGACTAAAAGATGGATACACACTATACAACTTTTCCTTTCGATTTACCTTCAACTATGTAGTGGAGGGGCCTACCTGATTGCATACAAATTGTAAGTGTTTAGGTCTGACCTCATCTTCCATGGTTTTGGTAAATCAAAAGAAAATTGTACAGTGTGTATCCAGCTTAAAACTGGGATGCCATTAAAGTTCACGTGCGTGAAAAGACAGGCGTCCCAATACTTTTGGCAATATAGAGTATGTACAGCACAGTGGTGATGCCGCTGCCACTTTTACAATGTAATATCTCGGCTTGCAAAGACATTTGGCGCCCACAAAGCGGATTTATATTCTTTTTGAGATTATCGAGGAACATAATTAGATGGAAGTTTTCACGCCTGGAAATTGGCTTCCAGAAACAAGTAGCCGACGTGCAATAAAAAAGAGCGGAGAGTGTGAAATGTATAGACGGGTCGTTGTGCTGATGGTGCCGATCCGGGTGTACAACCTATAGATGGGAAATAAGTCATTACAATCTACATTGCAGTCCCGATAAATCAAGTAAATCTGCAGCTCCGTCGCCCGGATCTCTAGGAAAGCGGCCGGGGGGGGGGGGGGGGGGCGGAGGTGTCCGGTGTCTCTTTCTGAGAAGCAGATCCCGTCATCAAGTCGTTTCCAAGAAGCCTGAGTTTCCTCCGCGATCTGTCTTATTGTCACAAAACTAATTAGGCCGTAAGACGTAAACACTAATTGCATGAGTCCAATTAAGGAGCTGCTGAAGATTAGTGCAGCTTCCACTGCAGTGCATTGTGGGTAGGAAATAGAGCCCAAGCGGATCCTATGTGCGGCAAGGGATGTGTAGATACAAAGATACAGCTGAGACCTCCACCAAGAGATTGGGAGCCCCACCCCACCAGTCCGGGGATCCGGGCGCTCCTGCCAGAAAGCACGGCACCTGTCTGTGGCTTTAGTTTTATCTGCTGCAGTTAAAGTGGCTGTAAACCCTTCCATACACCCAGTGAAGTGACTGGCCCCAGGTGATACACAGAAATGGAGCCAATTATCCTACTGGAGTTGTACCTGTCTATCTGCAGTCTTCCCTTCCCTACAGTACATAATTTATACAGCTTGTCTGAGATTTCAGACAGCAGGGGCGGGGAGCTGAAGTTACACTCTGCAGAGCTCAGTGAGGAGAGCTGATTGGAGGGAAGAGACACCCCCCCCCCCCCTTCACACAGCACGCAGGAACAGAGCTGAGGCTGTCAATCACAGGCTGCGTGTTAGAGAAAGCAGGGGCAGGGAGCTGAAGTTACACTTTATAAAGCTCAGTGAGGGGAGCTGATTGGAAGGAAGAGACACCCCCCCTGCCTTTCAAACAGCACACAGGAACAGAGCTAAAGCTGTCAATCACAGGCTGTGTGTTGGAGCCCCCCCCCCCCTGTCACCAGAGCGGAGCTCAGTAAAGGAGAGCTGATTGGAGGGAAGAGACACCACCTTCCCCTCCCCTTCACACAGTACACAGGAACAGAGCTGAGGCTGTCAATCACAGGCTGTGTGTTGGATCTCCCCCCCCCCCTGTGACCGTTTTAGCATTTGGTACACAAATTGTACCTGTTTATCTGCAGTCTTCTCTTCTCTATATTGGTTAAAAGTCCAGAATTTATACAGCTTGCCCGAGCTTTCAGAAAGCAGGGGGTGCAGAGCTGAAGTTTCACTCTGCAGAGCTCAGTGAGAGCTGATTGGAGGGAAAGGATACACCCCCTCCCCTTCACACAGTACACAGGAACAGAGCTGAGGCTGTCAATCACAGGCTGTGTGTTGGAGCTTCCTCTCCTGTCGCCAGAGCAGAGCTCAGTGAGGAGAGCTGATTGGAGGGAAGAGACCCCCCCCCCCGCCTTTCAAATAGCACACATGAACAGAGCTGAGGCTGTCAATCACAGGTTGTGTGTTGGAGCTTACCCCCTGTCACCTTTTTTAGCTCTTGGTACATAAGGTGTACCTGTTTATTTGCAGTCTTCTCTTCTCTACAGTCGTTCAAAGTCCAGAATTTATACAGCTTGTCTGAGCTTTCAGAAAGCAGGGGGAGGGGAGCTGAAGTTACACTCTGCAGAGCTCAGTGAGAGCTGATTGGAGGGAAGGGACACCCCCCCCCCCCCCCCCTTCACACAGCACAAAGCTAAGGCTGTCAATCACAGGAACAGAGCTGAGGCTGTCACTCACAGGCTGTGTGCTGGAGCATTCGATTTGGAATGGAATTCAAATTTGAATCGATTCAGTTTTTCCGAATTTAGGCGACTTGAGCTCAACTCGACCGAATTTGGAAAATTCTAATCAATTCGAAGTTGAATAAAATGAAACAAATTCCATAAACAAATTGAACGAATTAAGAAAGCAAGGCAAGGGGGCGGTTAGTTGAAGTTACACTCTGAAGAGCTCAGTGAGGAGAGATCTGAGAGCTGGTTGAAGGAAACCCCCCCCCCCCACACACACACACACCTTCACACATCACACAGGAACAGGGCCAAGGCTGTCAATCACGGGCTGTGTGCTGGAGCTCCCTCCCCTGTCACCTTTTTAACATTTTTGTTGTCAGGAAAACCTGTCAGAAGTGACTCATGCTGATAGCAGAGGTAGTGAGGCAGCAGACAGAAATGACACTTAGTGCTCTGGATTGAGACAAGTACACACTATAGGGGGATATGCTTTGTTCATATTTCATGTCTGAGGTTTACAGCCTCAGCTCTGTTCCTGTGAGCTGTGTGAAGGGGGAGTCGTGTCCCTTCCCTCCAATCAGTTCTCAATAAGCTCCTCATCAGTTCAGCTCTCCGCCCCCTGCTTTCTGAAAGCTCAGACAAGCTGTATAAATTCTGCACTTTGGAGGGATGTAGAGAAGAGAAAACTGCAGATAATCGGGTACAACTTGTGTAGGAGGATTTCTTTTATCTCTGTGTATCACCTGAGGCTGACACTGCACTGGGTATAAGTAAGGGCAGTGCTGGGACAAGGTCATCTAGGGCCCAGGGCAAACATGCCAAATTAAGCCCCCCCACCAAGATTGATGAGCAATATGTGTCAGCAAAACTCCCCCCCCCCCCCAAAAAAAATGTACATCGATCTGCATGCTTACCCCCAAGTATAAATTCATCCTCCTAACAATAAAAACCCTCCCCCCTGCTGAAATCCTTCCCCCAGAACAAATATTTGACCCCCAGCTCAAATGCTCTCATTCTACATAGGCTCCCAGCACAATTCCCCCCCCCCCAAAAAAAATTCTCCTTCGAGCACAAATCCACCCCCCCACTCTAAATCCCCCCTTCCCAGCACAAATTCTCCTACCCCAATCCCTCATCCTAGCACCAATCACCCCACCCCCCTTTAAATTTCCTTGCACAAATGCCCACCAATAATCTCTACTAGCACAAACCCTCCTCCCTAAAAAAAATTTCCCTCCTAGCACAAATCCTCCTTCAAAAAAAAGAATTCCCCTCCAAGCACAAATCCTCCTCCTCAAAAGAATTCCCCTCTTGGCAAAAATCCTCCTCCCAAAAAAGAATTCCCCTCCTAGCACAAATCCTCCTCCCAAATAAAGAATTCCCCTCCTAGCACAAATCCTCCTCCAAAAAAAAATTCCCCTCCTAGCACAAATCCTCCTCCCAAAAAAGAATTCCCCTCCTAGCACAAATCGTCCTCCAAAAAAAGAATTCCCCTCCTAGCACAAATCCTCCTCCCAAATAAACAATTCCCCTCCTAGCACAAATCCTCCTCCCAAAAAAAAAAAATTCCCCTCCTAGCACAAATCCTCCTCCCAGAAAAAGAATTCCCCTCCTAGCACAAATCCTCCCCCCAGAAAAAGAATTCCCCTTCTAGCACAAATCCTCCTCCCAGAAAAAGAATTCCCCTCCTAGCACAAATCCTCCTCCCAGAAAAAGAATTCCCCTCCTAGCACAAATCCTCCTCCCAAAAAAAGAATTTCCCTTTCTAGCACAAATCCTCCTCCCAAAAAAATAATTCCCCTCCTAGCACAAATCCTCCCCCAAAAAAAGAATCCCCCTCCTAACACAAATCCTCCTCCCCAAAAGAATTCCCCTCCTAGCACAAATCCTTCTCCAAAAAAAGAATTCCCCTCCTAGCACAAATCCTCCCCCCAGAAAAAGAATTCCCCTCCTGACACAAATCCTCCTCCAAAAAAAGAATTCCCCTCCTAACACAAATCCTCCTCCCAGAAAAAGAATTCCCCTCCTAGCACAAATCGTCCCCCCATAAAAAGAATTCCCCTCCTAGCACAAATCCTCCTCCCCAAAAGAATTCCCCTCCTAGCATAAATCCTCCTTCCAAATAAAGAATTCCCCTCCTAGCACAAATCCTCCTCCAAAAAAAAGAATTCCCCTCCTAGCACAAATCCTCCTCCCAAATAAAGAATTCCCCTCCTAGCACAAATCCTCCCCCCAAAAAAAGAATTCCCCTCCTAGCACAAATCCTCCTCCAAAAAAAAAATCCCCTCCTAGCACAAATTCTCCCCCCAGAAAAAGAATTCCCCTCCTAGCACAAATCCTCCTCCCAAAAAAAGAATCCCCCTCCTAACACAAATCCTCCTCCCAAATAAAGAATTCCCCTCCTAGCACAAATCCTCTTCCAAAAAAAAGAATTCCCCTCCTAACACAAATCCTCCTCCCAAATAAAGAATTCCCCTCCTAGCACAAATCCTCCTCCCAAAAAAAAGAATTCCCCTCCTAGCATAAATCCTCCTCCCAAAAAAAGAATTCCCCTCCTAGCACAAATCCTCCTCCCAGAAAAATAATTCCCCTCCTAACACAAATCCTCCCCCCAAAAAAAGAATTCCCCTCCTAGCACAAATCCTCCTTCCAAAAAAAAGAATTCCCCTCCTACCACAAATCCTCCTCCCAGAAAAATAATTCCCCTCCTAGCACAAATCCTCCTCCCAGAAAAAGAATTCCCCTCCTAGCACAAATCCTCCTCCCAGAAAAAGAATTCCCCTCCTAGCACAAATCCTCCTCCCAGAAAAAGAATTCCCCTCCTAGCACAAATCCTCCTCCCAAAAAAAGAATTCCCCTCCTAACACAAATCCTCCTCCAAAAAAAGAATCCCCCTCCTAGCACAAATCCTCCCCCCAGAAAAAGAATTCCCCTCCTAGCACAAATCCTCCCCCCAGAAAAAGAATTCCCCTCCTAGCACAAATCCTCCTCCCATTAAAAGAATTCCCCCCTAACACAAATCCTCCTCCAAAAAAAGAATCCCCTTCCTAGCACAAACCCCCCAAATCTTCCCTCCTACCACAAATCTTCTTCCCCCACCCATCCCACCTCCCAACACAAATCCCACTCCCAGCACACCTCCTCAAATTTGCCCTCCTAGAACAATTCTTACCTCCTGCTGCCCCCCAAATTCCCCTTCCCAACACAAATCTCCTCCCCCCAATCACCCCAGCTCCTCACATGACACCACAGTGCCCAGGGCAGCCGCCCCTCCTGCCCCCCCCGTCCTGGCCCTGTGTAAGGGTTTACAACCCACTTTGAATCAGCAGAACAAAAACTCCCTGTAAATGTCAAGGCAAGAGATGGGTCATTAATGTACTAGTGGTTGTCATTGACACCCGTCACCCGTCAGTCATGGCCGTCCAAAGCAATCCAGTAGAGAGAAGAGGGAGGCTGCAGCAAAAGTCTTTCAAGCAAAGTAAGCCCAGCAAAGAGTACTGATAACGTGTAAAACTAGATTACATGCAGCTTGTTCATTCTGACATTGTTACCCCTTCCGTACACTTCAGGTAGAATGCAATGTAACGTTGTGTAGAAAAGAGTGTAAAAAAAAACTTTGTTATTCTCTCTGTAGTCACCCCTGGCATCGCACTGACACTCACTGTTGGCAAAAATAAATAAATTGCCAGTACAATTTTTTGTATTTCTCCTGTCACATCCCTTTTATATGCTCATTTATCTTCCCCAATACATTGCCTCCTATACACAGCGTACGGCTCTGAGGCTCCTGTAATTGTTCCAGCATAATATGAATAACTTACATGTGCAAGCCTGGGATTTATGGAACTGCCGTTTGAGTTCCATCCAAACTATCTCTATCGCCAGAATACTAAACAGTAAAAAAACGTTTAATTACCGAAATCTAGACCATATTGCGATTCCTAATTTCACCGGCGCAGTGTTCGAGAGAGACGGCCTCCAACGTCTGCCGTCCAAATCTGAGAGAGGTGACATAAAATCCTCATAAATGAGCCGCATTCCGTGTTCTCTGCCATCTCTTCCCTCAAAAAAGTCAACTAAAGCAGAACTTCAGAAGCACAAGCCGTGGTAGGTGCCCTCCCGAAACTTTACTAACACGGGGAACCTCTACTCCGTACCGGGACTCTACTAATACAGGGAACCTCTACTCATTACCGGGACTCTACTAATACAAGGAACCTCTACTCAGTACCGGGACTCTACTAATACAGGGAACCTCTACTCAGTACCGGGACTCTACTAATACAGGGAACCTCTACTCATTACCGGGACTCTACTAATACAAGGAACCTCTACTCAGTACCGGGACTCTACTAATACAGGGAACCTCTACTCAGTACCGGGACTCTACTAATACAGGGAACCTCTACTCATTACCGGGACTCTACTAATACAAGGAACCTCTACTCAGTACCGGGACTCTACTAATACAGGGAACCTCTACTCAGTACCGGGACTCTACTAATACAGGGAACCTCTACTCAGTACCGGGACTCTACTAATACGGGGAACCTCTACTCAGTACCGGGACTCTACTAATACAGGGAACCTCTACTCAGTACCGGGACTCTACTAATACAGGGAACCTCTACTCATTACCGGGACTCTACTAATACAAGGAACCTCTACTCAGTACCGGGACTCTACTAATACAGGGAACCTCTACTCAGTACCGGGACTCTACTAATACAGGGAACCTCTACTCAGTACCGGGACTCTACTAATTCGGGGAACCTCTACTCAGTACCGGGACTCTACTAATACAGGGAACCTCTACTCAGTACCGGGACTCTACTAATACGGGGAACCTCTACTCAGTACCGGGACTCTACTAATACAGGGAACCTCTACTCAGTACCAGGACTCTACTAATACAGGGAACCTCTACTCAGTACCGGGACTCTACTAATACAGGGAACCTCTACTCATTACCGGGACTCTACTAATACAAGGAACCTCTACTCAGTACCGGGACTCTACTAATACAGGGAACCTCTACTCAGTACCGGGACTCTACTAATACAGGGAACCTCTACTCATTACCGGGACTCTACTAATACAAGGAACCTCTACTCAGTACCGGGACTCTACTAATACAGGGAACCTCTACTCAGTACCGGGACTCTACTAATACAGGGAACCTCTACTCAGTACCGGGACTCTACTAATACGGGGAACCTCTACTCAGTACCGGGACTCTACTAATACAGGGAACCTCTACTCAGTACCGGGACTCTACTAATACAGGGAACCTCTACTCATTACCGGGACTCTACTAATACAAGGAACCTCTACTCAGTACCGGGACTCTACTAATACAGGGAACCTCTACTCAGTACCGGGACTCTACTAATACAGGGAACCTCTACTCAGTACCGGGACTCTACTAATTCGGGGAACCTCTACTCAGTACCGGGACTCTACTAATACAGGGAACCTCTACTCAGTACCGGGACTCTACTAATACGGGGAACCTCTACTCAGTACCGGGACTCTACTAATACAGGGAACCTCTACTCAGTACCGGGACTCTACTAATACAGGGAACCTCTACTCAGTACCGGGACTCTACTAACACGGGGAACCTCTACTCCGTACCGGGACTCTACTAATACAGGGAACCTCTACTCATTACCGGGACTCTACTAATACAAGGAACCTCTACTCAGTACTGGGACTCTACTAATACAGGGAACCTCTACTCAGTACCGGGACTCTACTAATACAGGGAACCTCTACTCAGTACCGGGACTCTACTAATACGGGGAACCTCTACTCAGTACCGGGACTCTACTAATACAGGGAACCTCTACTCAGTACCGGGACTCTACTAATACAGGGAACCTCTACTCATTACCGGGACTCTACTAATACAAGGAACCTCTACTCAGTACCGGGACTCTACTAATACGGGGAACCTCTACTCAGTACCGGGACTCTACTAATACAAGGAACCTCTACTCCGTACCGGGACTCTACTAATACGGGGAACCTCTACTCAGTACCGGGACTCTACTAATACAAGGAACCTCTACTCCGTACCGGGACTCTACTAATACAGGGAACCTCTACTCATTACCGGGACTCTACTAATACAAGGAACCTCTACTCAGTACCGGGACTCTACTAACACGGGGAACCTCAACTCAATATCGGGACTCTACTAATACAAGAAACCTCTACTCAGTACCGGGACTCTACTAATACGGGGAACCTCTACTCAGTACCGGGACTCTACTAATACAAGGAACCTCTTCTCAGTACCGGGACTCTACTAATACGGGGAACCTCTACTCCGTACCGGGACTCTACTAATACAGGGAACCTCTACTCAGTACCGGGACTCTACTAATACAAGGAACCTATACTCAGTACCGGGACTCTACTAATACAAGGAACCTCTACTCATTACCGGGACTCTACTAATACAAGGAACCTCTACTCAGTACCGGGACTCTACTAATACAAGGAACCTCTACTCATTACCGGGACTATGATAATACGGGGAACCTCAACTCAATACCGGGACTCTACTAATACAAGGAACCTCTACTCAGTACCAGGACTCTACTAATACAAGGAACCTCTTCTCAGTACTGGGACTCTACTAATACGGGGAACCTCTACTCAGTACCGGGACTCTACTAATACGGGGAACATCTACTCAATACCGGGACTCTGCTGATATAGGGAACCTCTACTCAGTACCAGGACTCAGCTAATACGGGGAAGCTCTACTCAGTACCAGGACTCTGATAATACAGGGAACCTGTACTCAGTATCGGGACTCTACTAATACAGGGAACCTCTACTCAGTACCGGGACTGTGCTGATATAGGGAACCTCTACTCAGTACCGGGACTCTACTACTATGGGGAACCTCAACTCAGTACCGGGACTCTACTAATACGGGGAACATCTACTCAATACCGGGACTCTGCTGATATAGGGAACCTCTACTCAGTACCAGGACTCAGCTAATACGGGGAAGCTCTACTCAGTACCAGGACTCTGATAATACAGGGAACCTGTACTCAGTATCGGGACTCTACTAATACAGGGAACCTCTACTCAGTACCAGGACTCTGCTAATATGGGGAACCTCTACTCAGTACCAGGACTCTGCTAATATGGGGAACCTCTACTCAGTACCAGGACTCTGATAATAGGGGGAACCTCTACTCAGTACCGGGACTCTACTAATACAGGGAACCTCTACTCAGTACCGGGACTGTGATAATACGGGGAACCTCTACTTAGTACCGGGACTCTGCTAATACGGGGAACCTCTACTCAGTACCGGGACTCTGTTGATATAGGGAACCTCTACTCAGTACCTGGACTCTGCTGATATAGGGAACCTCTACTCAGTACCGGGACTCAGCTAATACAGGGAACCTCTACTCAGTACCGGGACTCTACTAATACGGGGAACCTCTACTCAGTACCGGGACTCTACTAATACAGGGAACCTCTACTCAGTACCGGGACTCTACTAATACAGGGAACCTCTACTCATTACCGGGACTCTACTAATACAAGGAACCTCTACTCAGTACCGGGACTCTACTAATACAGGGAACCTCTACTCAGTACCGGGACTCTACTAATACAGGGAACCTCTACTCAGTACCGGGACTCTACTAATACAGGGAACCTCTACTCCGTACCGGGACTCTACTAATACAGGGAACCTCTACTCATTACCGGGACTCTACTAATACAAGGAACCTCTACTCAGTACCGGGACTCTACTAATACAGGGAACCTCTACTCAGTACCGGGACTCTACTAATACAGGGAACCTCTACTCAGTACCGGGACTCTACTAATACGGGGAACCTCTACTCAGTACCGGGACTCTACTAATACAGGGAACCTCTACTCAGTACCGGGACTCTACTAATACAGGGAACCTCTACTCAGTACCGGGACTCTACTAACACGGGGAACCTCTACTCCGTACCGGGACTCTACTAATACAGGGAACCTCTACTCATTACCGGGACTCTACTAATACAAGGAACCTCTACTCAGTACTGGGACTCTACTAATACAGGGAACCTCTACTCAGTACCGGGACTCTACTAATACAGGGAACCTCTACTTAGTACCGGGACTCTACTAATACGGGGAACCTCTACTCAGTACCAGGACTCTACTAATACAGGGAACCTCTACTCAGTACCGGGACTCTACTAATACAGGGAACCTCTACTCATTACCGGGACTCTACTAATACAAGGAACCTCTACTCAGTACCGGGACTCTACTAATACGGGGAACCTCTACTCAGTACCGGGACTCTACTAATACAAGGAACCTCTACTCCGTACCGGGACTCTACTAATACGGGGAACCTCTACTCAGTACCGGGACTCTACTAATACAAGGAACCTCTACTCCGTACCGGGACTCTACTAATACAGGGAACCTCTACTCATTACCGGGACTCTACTAATACAAGGAACCTCTACTCAGTACCGGGACTCTACTAACACGGGGAACCTCAACTCAATACCGGGACTCTACTAATACAAGAAACCTCTACTCAGTACCGGGACTCTACTAATACGGGGAACCTCTACTCAGTACCGGGACTCTACTAATACAAGGAACCTCTTCTCAGTACCGGGACTCTACTAATACGGGGAACCTCTACTCCGTACCGGGACTCTACTAATACAGGGAACCTCTACTCAGTACCGGGACTCTACTAATACAAGGAACCTATACTCAGTACCGGGACTCTACTAATACAAGGAACCTCTACTCATTACCGGGACTCTACTAATACAAGGAACCTCTACTCAGTACCGGGACTCTACTAATACAAGGAACCTCTACTCATTACCGGGACTATGATAATACGGGGAACCTCAACTCAATACCGGGACTCTACTAATACAAGGAACCTCTACTCAGTACCAGGACTCTACTAATACAAGGAACCTCTTCTCAGTACCGGGACTCTACTAATACGGGGAACATCTACTCAATACCGGGACTCTGCTGATATAGGGAACCTCTACTCAGTACCAGGACTCAGCTAATACGGGGAAGCTCTACTCAGTACCAGGACTCTGATAATACAGGGAACCTGTACTCAGTATCGGGACTCTACTAATACAGGGAACCTCTACTCAGTACCGGGACTGTGCTGATATAGGGAACCTCTACTCAGTACCGGGACTCTACTACTATGGGGAACCTCAACTCAGTTCCGGCACTCTACTAATACGGAGAACCTCTACTCAGTACCAGGACTCTGCTAATATGGGGAACCTCTACTCAGTACCAGGACTCTGCTAATATGGGGAACCTCTACTCAGTACCAGGACTCTGATAATAGGGGGAACCTCTACTCAGTACCGGGACTCTACTAATACAGGGAACCTCTACTCAGTACCGGGACTGTGATAATACGGGGAACCTCTACTTAGTACCGGGACTCTGCTAATACGGGGAACCTCTACTCAGTACCGGGACTCTGTTGATATAGGGAACCTCTACTCAGTACCTGGACTCTGCTGATATAGGGAACCTCTACTCAGTACCGGGACTCAGCTAATACAGGGAACCTCTACTCAGTACCGGGACTCTGCTAATACAGGGAACCTCTGCTCAGTACCCGGACTCTGCTGATATAGGGAACCTCTACTCAGTACCGGGACTCTGCTAATACGGGGAACCTCTACTCAGTACCGGGACTCTGCTAATACAGGGAACCTCTGCTCAGTACCGGGACTCTGCTGATATAGGGAACCTCTACTCAGTACCGGGACTCTACTAATGCGGGGAACCTCTACCTAGTACCGGGACTGTGCTGATATAGGGAACCTCTACTCAGTACCGTGACTCTACTACGGGGAACCTCAACTCAGTACCGGGACTCTACTAATACAGGGAACCTCTACTCAGTACCGGGACTCTACTAATACGGGGAACCTCTACTCAGTACCGGGACTCTACTAATACGGGGAACCTCTACTCAGTACCGGGACTCTACTAATACGGGGAACCTCTACTCCATACCGGGACTCTGCTGACGTAGGGAACCTCTACTCAGTACCGCTGTACCGGGACTCTACTAATATGTAAGTTCAGGTCCCATAGACGTTAATAGGGTTCACATCTCAGGTCCAAACTTTTGCGGTGTTCGAGAGTTCTGGCGCAAACCGACCCGGGGCGTTTGGCCCAACTTTAAACACAATCAAATTATACACCAGGCTTGCATGAATTGCAATACTCCAAAGGGACGACACACATATGTCATATCCACCAACCCCCACCAAGACAGGCAATGAACCACCCAGAGGGGAGACAGAGGCTATGACCAACCAATCCACTATAGCAATATGCCAAAAATAAGATGCCCCATATGCAGCATGCACAGTGGCAACATGATATAGTAAATACGATTTGGTTATCATATGTATTATATGGGCAATCCACCAATCTCTGATTTGCCTGTAATCCAATCAATTATGTTTTGCAAGTATGATTCGCCATAGACGGGATTCTTCTGCTGGCCTATATTCAGCCGATTCATCGGTTCATCAATTGGCCTCATTTTCGGATTGATTCTCCCATCACTATTTGGTTCGTTTTATTCATGATTTAAAAATAGAGCTTTACTGTAAGTCACAAGATGACGGGCTCTCCTTCCTGCATCGGTAGTGTCACCCTTGTATTTGCACAAGTTATTTTCGGATGTTTGTAGTTCTGCGATGCGCGGCGAGTGTTATTTTTTTTTTTTTTTTCTCTTCTACCCCAGAGACATGTCTTCCGAACCGTAGTCCCCGGCCTGTCACTTCAAAGAACACGGAGGACTTTCATGTGCAAATACTGTCAGGGAGAGAGGGAGGAGAGGCGGACATAGAGTAGGAGGTGTCGCCAAACGCTTAGCACTGGCTGCCACAAGAGATTACTGCAAAATAAAGACACCATTTAACGTGACAGACACCTTAAGGGATACGGAGAATGATGAATACATCACGGTTAATGCCATTCAACCACTGTGACATCACATTTATTCCTGGGAAAACCTAGGCGTCTTTAGCAGAATCAGTTCATGGCTTCTGACTGCCCTTCTCTAAGACCTGAATTCCATGGCTTCTTATTAGCGGCACAAGCAGACCCTCTGAAGCTTGCCTGTCATAGACGGGTCAATATCCACAAGGACAGGCTAGGAGATACAGGAGTGAACCCGAGGTTGTGTTGTGTCCTGGGGGTGCATAGAACTCACTGGAGAATCCGAGAATATTGGAGACTCAGAGGTCACCGGAGACACAAGGGTTATTGTGTGCATAGGAGATAAAGGAGGTTCAGGATCCCTTGGATCACTAGGGTGCATAGGGTTCACAGTAGGGTTGCCACCCCATCCCTTTAAACCTGAACACATATTAAGTACACAGGCTCTGTGGCTGATTAAGGTGGTAATTAAACTCACTTGGTGCCTTCTCTGGATTTAATTAGCCTCAGAACCTGTGTAATTCAAGGGTTTTTGGGTTTAAAGGGATGAGGTGGCAACTCTAGTTCTGAGAGCCACTGCAGGTGCATGAAATCTAGAGTCTCCGGAGTGCACAGCGGTCACAACAATCCTGAAGACAGACAGTGGATCCGGAAAGTATTCACAGCGCTTCACTTTTTCCACATTTTGTTATGTTACAGCCTTGTTCCAAAATGGATCCAATTCATTATTTTTCTCAAACTTCAACAAACAATGCCCCATAATGACAACGTGAAAGAAATTTGTTGGAAATCTTTGCAAATGTATTAAAAATAAAAAATAAAAAACTAAAAAACCACATGTAGAGTACATACCCTGTTTCCCTGAAAATAAGACCTAGCGTGGTTGTCGGTGATGGCTGCATTATAAGCCCTACCCCCCAAATAATCCCTACCCTGTTTCCCCAAAAATAAGCCCTACCCTGAAAAGAAGACCTACAAGGACTCTAACTAGGGCTTTTTTGGGGGGTAGGGCTTATATTGCAGCCATCACTGACAATCACGCTAGGTCTTATTTTCGGGGAAACAGGGTAAGTATTCACAGCCTTTGCCATGCCACTCAAAATTGATCTCAGGTGCATCCTGTTTCCCCTGATCATCCTTGGGATGTTTTTACAACTTGATTGGAGTAGGCCTGATTTGGAAAGGCACACACCTGTCTATAGAAGGTCCCACAGTTAACAATGCACGTTAGAAAACAAACCAAGCCATGAAGTCCAAAGAATTGTCTGTAGACCTCCGAGACAGGATTGTATGGAGGCACAGATCTGGGGAAGGGTACCGAAGAATTTCTGCAGCATTGAAGGTCCCATTGAGCACAGTGGCCTCCATCATCCATCAGTGGAAGAAGTTTAGAACCACCAAGAGTCTTCACAGAGCGGGCCGTCCAGCCAAACTGAGAAATAGGGGGAGAAGGGTCTTAATCGGGGAGGTGACCAAGAACCCGATGGTCACTCTGACAGAGCTCCAGCGTTTCTCTGTGGAGAGAGGAGAACTCTATGGGACAACTCTGTGAATGTCCTTGAGTGGCCCAACCAGAGCCCAGACTTGAACCCGATTGAACATCTCTGGAGAGATCTGAAAATGGCTGTCCACTGGCGGTCTCCATCCAACCTGATGGAGCTTGAGAGGTTCTGCAAAGAAGAATGGGAGAAACTGCCCAAAAATAGGCGTTCCAAGCTTGTAGCACCATACTCAAAAAGACTTGAGGCTGTAATTGGTGCCAAAGGTGCTTCAACAAAGTATTGAGCAAAGGCTGTGAATACTTATGTACATGGGACTTTTTCGTCTTTTATTTTTAATAAATTTGCAAAGATTTCAAGCAAACTGCTCTCACGTTGTCATTATGGGGTATTGTTTGTAGAATTTTGAGGAAAATCATGAATTCAATCAAGTTTGGAATAAGGCTGTAACCAGGGGCAGACTGACCATTCGGGCACTCGGGCACTGCCCGAGGGCCCCATGCCACTAAGGGGCCCCATCAGGGTTGCCAGCCTCAATAAAACCAGGGACAGTATGTAAAAATCTGTGTTTTTTTTTAAATCCCAAGATTATAGCTGCCCCGCCTCTCCAGTACCTTTTCAGTGTGTGTATGTGTATTCTGTGTGTGTATATTGTGTGTCTGTGTGTGTATACTGTATGTGTGTGTGTGTGTATACTGTGTGACCCCATAATCTATTGCCTGGGGTCCCCATAATATCCTATTGCCTGGGGGCCCATAATCTTCTCCTATTGCCTGGGGGCCCCATAATCTCCTATTGCCCCTGGGCCCCATGAGTTGTCAGTCCGCCCCTGGCTGTAACATAACAAAATGTGGAAAAAGTGAAGCGCTGTGAATAATTTTCGTATGCACTGTAGGTCAGTGCGTGTCAGGTAGGTCAGTGCGTGTCAGGTAGGAGTGTCAGTGTATGTATGTCAGGTAGGTAGGTCAGTGTGTCAGGCAGGTGAGTTTAGTGGTCAGCATTTATGGGCACTGGTAGGCCAGGCAGCAACCAGCAAGTGAGCTTACCCCCCCCCCCGGCCACACAACCACACAACCCCACCGCCCAGCCAAAAAAAACCCCGCGCCGCTACCGCTGCATATCGATGCGTTATTCCAACTCCTAGCCATCTATCAAAGCCAATCCTAATCAGAGGAAATTTCTCCTGACTGGCCACAGTACTGGCTTGCTGAGAGAAGTGTCGTTGGTTGCGTGCTGGAGAGGAGACCTGGTGCTAGATTATGGAACAGTTGAGTTGCTGATGCAAAAATTTAATATTTATTTGCTCCACCACTTGTTCCGAGAGTCCAACTCCCCCACTCTCATCAATAAATCTTCAGCCCTGATAAAACCAGACATTCCAACCCCAAGTGCTTTGACAATTTGGAACAAATCTAACTGTTTTATTAAAACCTTCATTTATAGTCTGCCCTCGGCTTTGGCTCGCCAATCTTATCTTCTATATTTTTATTGCTATCTGTGTCCCTCTTGGAAACCTGGTGACCCTTGTCACCAAGACAGAAATTGTTAGGAAAATCTGAGAAGTGATGGGAAAATAGAGAAAATAGCCTAACACTATAGGATAATATCAGTTCGACTAGGTTTATGTTCATGATCGGGACCATTGTAGATAAGCCCATCTGATGCCATCTTATGCCGCGTACACGCGGTCGGACTTTTCGTCTACAGAACGGACGCCGTTGGACCAAAGCCGGCTGACAATCCGATCTGATCGTGTGTGGGCTTCCCTGGACTTTCAGCGGACTTTTCCAGCCGCAAATCTGACGGACTTTAGATTTGAAACATGCTTCAAATCTTTACGTCGCCCCGCCGGACCCAGAAATCCGCTCGTCTGTATGTTAGTCCGACGGACAAAAACCCACGCTAGGGCAGCTATTGGCTACTGGCTATGAACTTCCGTATTTTAGTCCGGTGTACGTCATCACGTACGAATCCGTCGGACTTTTGTGTGATCGTGTGTAGGCAAGTCCGTTCGTTACAAAGTCTGCCGCAAGTCCGCCGCAAGTCCGCCAAAAGTCCGTCGAAAGTCTGTCGGACGGGCTGTCGGACCTTTGTAGCCGACAAGTCCGACCGTGTGTACGCAGCATAACAGTTCTCATGAGAGTCAAAGGAAAAGGCATGGCAAGCTACAGGTTTAACTAGGGTGGGTCCAATGGGATCGCTTTCCATTGTGGGTAATACAGTAGGTACCACTGATCCATCGGTTTTAAGTGGCCGTCCAAGCATATGAGCTATAATTAAAGTCTTTCGGGCTGAAATGCGTAAGTGGTTGTTATTACTATGTGGGCAAGGTGTACAAACAATTAAAAAAAATAAAACATTGGTGGAGATGCTGTGTCCTGGGATTTGTATTTGCTGATATATTTCCAGGATCTTGCTCATCCATGGTTAGGGTATCTTCCATAGACAACTGTGGGCCTGACACCTAGTGGATGCAGAGAGTAGTGCAGTCAGTCCAATAACTCCTGCAAAGAGGATACGACTATAATTCAGATGGGCTGTCTCTTTAAAAATGCAAATACTGATGAGTATTTGCATTTTTAAAGAAACAGCGCACCTTTTATGGTCGTAGTATTTTAACGTATCTAGTAATTTGATATATTGGGTTGCAGCAGTCTCCTTAGCTACTGGGACATGGAGTGCAGGTGGTCATTTTTATAAAACAGTTGGAATAAAAAAATGTACAGAGACTGCTACTGCACAAATAAATCCTTAAATATTGTTTGTAAGGCAAATTCCCAAATAGTATCCCCCCCCCCCCCCCCTCATCTTCCCTTGCAAGCTCCCTAATCTACCCTAAGCTGAATCATGCTACCGGTGGTACAGGTCTCCTGACCTTAACCGGATAGAACACCTTTGGGATGAATTAGAGCGAAGGTTGTGAGCCAGGCCTTCACGTCCAACATCAGTGCCTGACCTCACACATGCACTTCTGGAAGAATGGTCAAACATTCCCATAGACACACTCCTAAACCTTGTGGACGGCCTTCCCAGAGGAGTTGAAGCTGTTATAGCTGCAAAGGGTGGGCCAACTCAATATTGAACCCTACGGAGGAAGACTGGGATGCCATTAGAGCAGTGTTTCTCAACTCCAGTCCTCAAGGCGCCCCAACAGGTCATGTTTTCAGGCTTGTCATTATTTTGCACAGGTGATTTGATCAGTTTCACTGCCTGTTCTTTCATCGGAGGGAAATCCTGACCTGTTGGGGCCCCTTGAGGACTGGAGTCGAGAAACACTGCATTAGAGTTCATGGGCGTGTAAAGGCAGGCGTCCCAATACTTTTGACAATATAGTATATATATATATATATATATATATATATATATATATATATATATATATATATATATATATATATATTTTTTTTTTTTTTTTTTTTTTTTTTTTGTAAACTGTCATTTTCGGTTTCGGTTTCTGCCAAGTGCATCCTGAAGTTTTGGTTTTGGAACCGAAATTTCTTTTTGGTCCACCTCTAATTAAATTGTGTTTGTGTGCACGAAAAATTATTTTATTGTATTTTTTTTTTTAATTATTCTTTTGATAAACAGCTGCACAAATATCACCGAACATAAAAAAAACGGCAACAGCCACCATTTTATTCTCCAGGGCCTCTGTAGAAAATGTAACTCTTGGGGGGGGGGTTCTACATAATTTTGTAACAAAACAAAAATGCTAGTTTTGAACATGTATGTGAAAAACGTAAAAAAAACATCCAAAAGAACGTTGGCCCAGATGCAAAGCGGTTGACCTGCGCTCTACTTTTCCTTTAAGTCAGCCTTCCGCAGTATGGAAGTCTGTGGGTCCATCGCTCGCCACTTTATGGAGCTTTTGTGAAATCTCCATCGTCTTCGTGTCTTCTGCAGCTGTGTCGCCAGCCAGTTTAATGGCACGCTGACATCCCCTCACATGTCATAGTCTGTTGTCCCCCCCCCCCCCCATGCATGGATCCCTTAATAGGCTTGCTCGCTTTTACTATTGATTCCAAAGTCTTCAATTCTGTGCGATTCAATTACTCTGGAGGGGCTCCCCGGGGAGCCATTGTTTTGCACCGGTCAGTAGCGATGAAGAGTAGGAGATAGAAGGAGCTGTTCAATAACGGTGGTGCTGAAAGGCGCTGTCTGTCTGTTTATTACTGCACCCTGCCAGGGCTACTGTCTTACTAGTAATGAGCACCAGTAATATATCATTTTTTTTATCACCTCCCAGTAAATCCATCGGCTACATTCTATTCTGCTGGAGGATCCGGGAAGATGAGGCAAAGCTTCCAACATTTTATTTTGTTCAGTAATAGAATGTGACACGCTCTTTAGAAGGACTTCATACAACACATGCAACAGCAAACCAGAATGCAGCGTGCAGTTATAGGTGGAGGCTGGTGGACTAAGTCATCCCCATTGCTTTCTATATGACTTTGGTGCTCAAACAGTGAGATCTCCTTATCTTCATTCCCTTTCCTGTCTACTTGGGAGATGTTGGGTGTTCTTTCCCACCTACAGTATGTGTGTCCAACGTGTGTACTGTAAATCTGAAAAGTCAATTGCCGGCTGTCAGGTTGAAGTGACCAGATGGCTGTACAGACTCCCGCTAGTGACACTGGCCGACCCCATTGACCCTCAGTAGAGCACCCCCTGCTGTCCCAATAGACCCCCAGTGGTGCGCCCCCTGCTGTCCCAATAGATCCCCAGTGGTGCGCCCCCTGCTGTCCCAATAGACCCCCAGTGGTGCGCCCCCTGCTGCCCCCATAGACCCCCAGTAGTGCACCCCCTGCTACACCTATATACCCCCAGTAGTGCACTCCCTTGCTACCCCTATAGAACCCCCAGTGGTGCACTTCCCTGCTGCCTTTGTAGACTCTCAGTAGTGTTCCCCCTAGTGCACCCCCTGCTGCCCCAATAGACTCCCAGTAGTGAACCCCCCTGCTGCCCCTATAGACCCCTAGTAGTGCACCCCCTGTTGTCTTTATAGACCCCCAGTATTGCACCCTCCCTGCTGCCTCCTTTAGACCCCTAGTAGTGCACCCCTCTGCTGCTCCCATAGACACCCAGTAGTGCATCCATGCTGTCCTTATTGACCCACAGTACTCCTGCCCCATAGACCCCCAGTAGTGAACCCCCTGCTGCCCCATAGACCTTTGTTAGTGTACCCCCTGCTGCCCCATAGACCCCCAGTGGTGCACCCCCCTGCTGCCCCAATAGAACCCAAGTGGTGTACCTCCCTGCTGCCCCTATAGACCCTTAGTTGTGCAACCCCTGCTGTTTTTATAGACCCCCAGTAGTGCACCCTCCCTGATGCCCCCTTAGACCCCTAGTAGTGCACCCCTCTGCTGCTCCCGAAGATCCCCCAGTAGTGCATCCCTGCTGCCCCATAGACCTTTGTTAGTGTACCCCCCTGCTGCCCCATAAACCCCCAGTGGTGCACCCCCCTGCTGCCCCAATAGACCCCAATGGTGCACCCCTCTGCTGTCCCTATAGACCCTTAGTTGTGCACCCCCTGCTGTTTTTATAGACCCCCAGTAGTGCACCCTCCCTGCTGCCCCCTTAGACCCCTAGTAGTGCACCCCTCTGCTGCTCCCATAGACCCCCCAGTATTGCATCCCTGCTGACCTCATTGACCCACAGTAGTGCTGCCCCATAGACCCCCAGTAGTGCACCCCCTGCTGCCCCATAGACCTTTGTTAGTGTACCCCCCCTGCTGCCCCATAAACCCCCAGTGGTGCACCCCCCTGCTGCCCCAATAGACCCCAATGGTGCACCCCTCTGCTGTCCCTATAGACCCCTGGTAGTACACCCACCGGCTGTCTTTATAGACCCCCAGTAGAGCACCATCCCTGCTGCCGCCATAGACCCCTAGTAGTGCAGCCCTCTGCTGCTTCCATAGGCCACCAGTAGTGCATCCGTGCTGCCCCATAAACCCATAGTAGCGCACCTCTCCACCATGTTCCCTAGGCTCCTATGTCCCACCTGTAGGCCCAGGAAATCACATGGATTGTGAGATCGGACGAAAGGGAGACCAGGGAATGTCCATTATCTGTTCTCCCCTAGCTAGAATGAACACGGAATCACCATGTATTTTTTCCACTTCCATGTTTGGCTGTTACTTTCCCTGGCCATTATGGCAGGGAAAGAAGCCACCAGAATGCTATCTGCACTCCATTACCTTCAGTGGAGGGCAGGTGAGACATTGGGGGTCTAAGAGAAATTAAAGAGAAACTGTATTAGCAAAATGCTAATATATAGGGGACTTTTGGTCCCCTATGTGATAAAAATAAAGTTAAGTTTAAGAAAAAAAAGTGTAAATAAATAAAGTTACTCCCCAGAACTTACCCCCCCCCCCCCAAAAAAAAAAATATATATATATATTTTAGCCCACTCTGCCCAATGAACATGCAAACAGCAAGGACATCTACATACTAAAATGTTGTTTGTGCTACATGTTACATATCACTCTGCATGCTGGAATGAGAGCAATAATTCTAGGCCCATTATTTATGTCTATGTATTTATGTCTTTAACTCTAAACTGATGACTTGTAGGGTCTTTATGGACCTTGCTTTGTGCACTGGTGGGCAGTCATGTTGGAACAGGAAGGGGCCATCCCCAAATTGTTCCCACAAAGTTGGGAGCATGAAATTGTCCAAAATGTCTTGGTATGCTGATTTCTTAAGAGTTCCCTTCATTGGAAATAAGGGGCCAAGCCCAACCCCTGAAAAACAACCCCACACCATAATCCCCCCTCCACCAAGTGATTTTGACCAGTGGACAAAGCAAGGTTCATAAAGACATGGATGAGCGAGTTTGGGGTGGAGGAACTTGACTGTCCTGCACATTATGGTGTGGGCTTGTTTTTTAGGGGTTAGGCTTGGCCCCCTAGTTCCAGTGAATGGAACTCTTAAGGCGTCAGCATACCAAGACATTTTGGACAATTTCATGCTCCCAACTTTGTGGGAACAATTTGGGGACGGCCCCTTCCTGTTCCAACATGACTGCACACCAGTTCACCAAACAAGGTCCATAAAGACATGGATGAGCAAGTTTGGGGTGGAGGAACTTGACTGGCCTGCACAGTCCTGACCTCAACCCGATAGAACACCTTCTTGTCCAACATCAGTCAGTGCCTGACCTCACAAATGCGCTTCTGGAAGAATGGTCAAACATTGACGCTCACAACGCTCAGTAAACATTACCTCGCCTCGCGTTAAAGGTTAAAACACTCTACTTGGGATTTCTTAACATTTTTGCTTGCTCTAACTACAGGTCACCATTTCGAGAATTTTCCTCCTGAGTATCAATTTCACATTCCTCACGTTATTACGAAACACATTTACCGTACCCGGTGAACCTACACTAATGCGTCAATCTTTGATCTGTCACCACCTCTGTAGTATCCAATCCCCCAGCAGGCGGCTGTTAGTTGGAAGCGGATGTTTACGCTCGCAAATTTTTTGGTGGGGGTGGAGGGGGGGGGGGGGGGGGTTGCAGTAGCCGAGGATGCTGTGCACCAGGGGGCGGATCAGAAGATAAGTAGCATCCGAAAACAGATCAAAGGATTGCTTATCTTGAGAGTTCATTATAGGAAATTGCAAATGTTCCCGGTGTGATCTGTCATCTTCTCTTGTTGCAGCATTTTCCTTGTTTTTTTTTTTTTTTCACTTTTCGAAAGCAAAATCTTTGCAATTTTTGCTACTCACAAGAGATGTAAATGATAGGAGAACCTATTCTGCACTTGCCACTTTTAGAAAGGTAATTGTAGTATCATTGGTCTTTTTTTTTTTTTTTTTAAATGGTTTTTATTAGATTTTGTCAGACAAAACAAATTGTAGATACAAGCATCCGTTACATGTCACAATTTAAAGCAGGGTAAAAGGGAGGAGTGCAAGTCATATTAACAGTGATATTTTTTGCAATATAATGACTTATACACTAGAGTTACATCGTCAACTAACTTTAAACTGAGGTGTCTATTAACAGGTCCAACCTGGTCCTTGTTCTTGCGAACATAACGGATGAGCCTTGGGTATTTATCCCAGTCCACCTCCAGCACCCCTTCATGGGATCACACTGTGCTGGGGAGCGGAATGAGACCTATTTACTAGTGACCCGAGGACCTAGAGAGACACTAGCGATGTATATAAAAAAAAAGTAATAGAAAATTTTGGCGCATTGACCAACAGAACTTAATTGCAAAAAACAGTTTGCTAGACGGGTTACATTTCAAGTTTAAAGTAACTTAACAATCCCCTTGGTACTTTTGCTGTTTAGGCATGTGCAGTAAGAAGGCCAGGGGCGGAAGTATAGGGGTCGCAAAAGTCGCCATTGCGACTGGGCCCCATGCTGCAGGGGGCCCGTGGGGGCTCCATGCTGCAGGGGGCCCGTGGGGGCCCGTGTGCCCCCCTCTCCCCGAGCGGTGGCTGCATATGGGACCGAGCTCCCTGATCCTCAGCCGTTGCGTAAATCATTCGGCAGTGCAGGAGCTCGGTCACAAAGTGAAAGTAAGTTAGACGTGTCTAGCACACTGTGTGCTGTGCTCTCTGCCTCCCTCTACAGTGCAGTACCCGGCATGGAGAGTTTAAGGTACAGAGCTGCAGCTGCAGATTTTTAAAAAGGCGATCTATATATGTTTGTCTGCATGTGTGTGCTTATATGTGTGTGTCTGCATGTTTGGGTGTGTGCATGTGTGTGTCTGCATGTGTGTGTGTGTTTTATATGTGTGTGTGCGTTTATTTGTGTGCATGTGTATGTTTACATGTGTGTGCATGTGTATAGAGTTATATGTGTGTGCGCATGTGTGTGTGTGTATAGAGTTATATGTGTGTGTATGTGTATAGAGTTATATGTGTGTGTGTGTGTGTGTATAGAGTTATATGTGTGTGTATGTGTATAGAGTTATATGTGTGTGTGTGTATAGAGTTTTATATGTGTGTGTATGTGTATAGAGTTATATGTGTGTGTGTGTGTATAGAGTTATATGTGTGTGTGTGTGTATAGAGTTATATGTGTGTGTGCATGTGTATAGAGTTATATGTGTGTGCGCATGTGTATAGAGTTATATGTGTGTGTGTGTGTATAGAGTTATATGTGTGTGTGCATGTGAGTGTGCATGTGTATAGAGTTATATGTGTGTGTGTGTGTATAGAGTTATATGTGTGTGTGCATGTGAGTGTGCATGTGTATAGAGTTATATGTGTGTGTGTGTGTGTGTATAGAGTTATATGTGTGTGTATGTGTATAGAGTTATATGTGTGTGTGTGTATAGAGTTTTATATGTGTGTGTATGTGTATAGAGTTATATGTGTGTGTGTGTGTATAGAGTTATATGTGTGTGTGTGTGTATAGAGTTATATGTGTGTGTGCATGTGTATAGAGTTATATGTGTGTGCGCATGTGTATAGAGTTATATGTGTGTGTGTGTGTATAGAGTTATATGTGTGTGTGCATGTGAGTGTGCATGTGTATAGAGTTATATGTGTGCGCCCGTGTGTGTGTGTGTGTATAGAGTTATATGTGTGTGCACATGTGTATAGAGTTATATGTGTGTGCGCATGTGTATAGAGTTATATGTGTGTGCGCATGTGTGTGTGTGTGTGCATGTGTATAGAGTTATATGTGTGTGCGCATGTGTATAGAGTTATATGTGTGTGCGCATGTGTGTGTGTGTGTGCATGTGTATAGAGTTATATGTGTGTGCGCATGTGTGTGTGTGTGTGTGCATGTGTATAGAGTTATATGTGTGTGCGCATGTGTGTGTGTGTGTGCGCATGTGTATAGAATTATGTGTGTGCGCGCGTGTGTATAGAGTTATATGTGTATGTTTGTGTGTTTGCTCATGTGTGTGCGTTTATGCGTGTGCGTTTGTGTGTGCATGTATTTATATGTATATGTGTGTATTTGCGTACGTGTGTGTTTACATGTGTGTATGTATACACATTACTTGTAATTCTGACCCCCTTTTTCTTTAAGATCAGAACAGATTTTTTTAGGGTGGGTTCATAATACCAACAAGAAAATACCATTCCTCTGAAAAGCGATGCAGATCACTTTTCAGAGGCATTTGACAGGCAGTGAAGAGGCAATATGTTGCACCTTGACTAAAATGTTGAAGAAATGTTGAGAAACACTGATACAGAGAAACTGATCTCTCCATTCTCCTCCTGCAGCTGCTGAAAGGAGATGAGAAGTGGGGAAAATGGAAAGATCAGTTCCTCTATATGCAGTCGCACCCACCACGCCTCCTATGCAGCTTCTTTCTGCTGCCCCGTGTGCTCTCCAGCCCCCCTGTACTTTTTCCTGCCCCCCCCCCGCTCTCTCCTGGCCCCTCCCCTTGTCCCCACAGCTCAGCAGAGTTCCCCCCCCCCTCCTGCCAGCTGCTGTAGGGTATCTGCATGGAGAGTCAGTGATCCATACCGATCACGGACTCAATCCATTCATAACTGAAACATAGTAAACTGTATTTACTATGCTTCAGTTTGCGAATAAAGGGGCAGCTCTATACAGAGCTATTCCTGACCATTCATTCTGTGCAGCTGAGGCTGTGCTCTCAATCTCCTTTCTCGTTCTCAAAGGTGAAACATCAGAGGTCTGCTTAGACCCCTGATATCTCACCAAAGCCCCCCAACTCTTAAAAAAAAAAAAATTAAAATATTTTTTATAAAATAATATTGTAAAACAATAAATAAATGGTAGAAAAATACGATAAAAATAAAAAAAAACAGACGCCAGTGGCAGAACTACCAGGGTCACAAACATCACACTTGCGACCGGGCCTTGGCATTTACGCCATCGGCTCGGAGGGAAGGGCCCCAGCTGGGGGTCAGGGGGGCCCTTCGTGATTTCTTGCACCGGGGCCCTGAAGGTTCTAGTTACGCCACTGTAAGAAGCTATCATTCCTGAGTAAACCACAGGGATACATAACATAGTATAACTTTCTACTAAGGTTCGCTCCAGGGTTTACCCACTTCAGGAGTGAGTTCTATTCCTGCCTGTCGAATATGGGGAGTCAGGGAGAAGAGAGGAAAAAAAAAAGAAAAGAAAAGAAAAAAAAAAAAAAAAAAGAAGCAAGAGAAGGGTTAGGGGGAGAAGAGAGGAGAGAGGAGTCAGAAAGAGAGAGGTAAAGTGCAGAGAAGAGAAAAGTTTGGCTGTCTGCTCGGTGCCCCATCCTCGATTGAGGGACCATTTCTAAAAGTTTGGATGATGCCTTATTCCTATGTATTTGGACCACGGGTCCCAAATCTTCTCAAACTTTGCTGAGGTATCTAGTGAAGAGCTTACTAATTTCTCCTGAGTCATTATCCAGGACACTTTCCGTTTAGCAGCTATGAGAGAGACTGAAGGCTTCTTCCAAGCTTTAGCAAGGGTAATTTTGGCTCCAAGGAAAACGAAAAAAACTAATTTCTGTGATGATTTTGAGATCCCTGGAATGGGATGGTTGAGAAGAGCTGTAAGAGGAGATTTGGGAACGGTCTTACCTATTATTTTGGATATGGCATAAAATATTTTTTGCCAAAAGGTCCTAATTTTAGGGCAGTCCCACCATATGTGTAACATGGAACCGGTCATGTGACATCCGCGAAAGCATAGAGGGGAGACCGCGGGATGCATCATGGCCAGCCGGGAGGGGGTCAGGTACCATCTAGTGATTACTTTTAGGCTAGCTTCAATCAGGGAAATATTAAGAATGCCTTTGAATGATCGGAAGAAGGTCATGTGCCAGTGATCTAGATCCCAGGTGTCCTGTAAGTCCCTCTCCCATGCCAGCATGAACGTTGCTTTCCTATCTGTAGCAGCAAGCGAGGAGTAGATTAAGGATATGCCCCCCCTCTGCTCCAGGAGACCCCCACACCATATTTCGTATGGGGTGAACTGCGGGGGCTCAGGTTTCTCAATCCAGATAGATTGGAGGAAGTGTGAAAGTTGGTTAAACCTGAACCTCTCTGAATTGGGGAGGCTCAGATGTTTGATGCAGTGGTTGAGGGTTAATGGCCCCGCTGCGGTAAAATAGTTCCCGATCCGGTACATCCCCCTATCCAGCCACCACTGAAAGGCTTTAATGTCCATGCCCGGGGGGAATGCGGGGTTACGGAAAATGTGCGATAGAGGTTTGTTGGGCGATACTAAGGAGGGGTTCTTTCTGAGAGTGTCCCATATCGTCAGAGATTGTGATAATGCGGGCGACATGATCGGAGGCCTAGCTTTTGGTGGGCACCAGAGGAGGAAGTCAATTGTAAATGTTGGTACTGCCTGTCTTTCCATTTCTATCCAATCAGGTCTGGCTGTTTTGGCATAGACTGTTGATATCTGTGCCAATCTAGCCGCCTGGTAATACCAAAAAAGATTTGGAAGTCCCAATCCCCCCTTTTTTCTTGGGTCGAATAGGACGTTTCTCGGGAGCCTATGCCCCTTTGCACCCCAAATAAATTTTACGACCTTGTTTTGGAATGCTGAGAGGTGGTCCTTCCGTATCGCGATTGGGAGCGCTCTGAAAATATATAGGAGACGTGGCAGCAGAGTCATTTTTACAGAGTTTATTTTACCGAGCCAGGAAATGTGATGTGGGGACCATTGTTTGAGATCAGATTCTAATTTTTTGTAAATGGGGGGGTAATTTGCTTGATATAGCTGTTCAAATTTGGGGGTAAGATTGATTCCAAGGTATCGAATGCTGGACTCGCTCCACGAAAAGCGGAACGCCTCCTGCAACCGAGATACCAAGGCTGACGGGAGGGACACATTGAGTGCTTGAGACTTGGAGTAGTTAACGCATAGCCCAGAGATCTGTGCAAAGTCGTCTAGGAGCTTGCATAGCACTGGGAGGGAGGTTGTTGGTGACGTCAAATAGAGAATGAGGTCATCAGCAAACAGCCCGCATTTATGTGTTCCTGGCCCACAGTTCACCCCTGCTATGTCCGGATTAGTGCGTATAGCAATTGCTAATGATTCAATCGCTATCGCAAAAATCAGTGGTGAGAGCGGGCAACCTTGGCGGGTCCCTCTAGCTATTTTAATAGGATCAGAGAGTTGTCCTTGTAATTTGATTCTAGCTTCTGGGCTAGAGTATAGGGAGTGTAGTAACCCTGTGAACCGTGGGCCAAAACCCCATTGTTGTATGATTGAGAATAGGTAGGACCAAGATACAGAGTCGAACGCTTTTTGTAAATCTAGAGATAGCAACATTCCCTTTTGCGCCCCACTACCATCCCAGCCCGATTGCAGGAGGGAGACTACATCCACCGTTCTTCTGATTTGGTCGGGACCTTGCCTACCCGGGATAAACCCCACTTGGTCCTTATGGATATAAGATCCAATAAAGGAGGCCAAACGGTCTGCCATAATTTTAGTCATAATTTTTAGATCGTTATTGATCAGGGATATGGGTCTATAGTTGGATACTTCTCCCTGGTCCTTGTCTGGTTTCGGTATTACAGTTATGAAAGCAGCGTTCAACTGCAGGTCCAGAGGCTCTCCCTTGGTTTTGAAGTTAATGAATCTAGCAAGGTAAGGCGCTATGGTATTTGCATAGGTTTTATAGTACGGTACGGAGAAGCCATCTGGGCCCGGGGCCGACCGCCGCTTAAGGTTTTTAATAACTGCCAGCACTTCTTCGGCGGAAACCGGAGCTTCGAGTCTATCTCTGTGCTCAGCCGAAAGGGTAGGAATCGGGAGATTATTCAGAAAATTCGTCAGAGTTTGGGGATTACTTGCCTTATGCTCGCTATATAGATCTGCATAGAACCCGTGGAAGGCTTTCATGACCTTCAGTGGGTTTGTTGTGTGGGGTTGGCCTGCTATTTTGATTTTGGGGAAGATATACACTACCGTTCAAAAGTTTGGGGTCACCCAAACAATTTTGTGTTTTCCATGAAAAGTCACACTTATTCACCACCATACGTTGTGAAATGAATAGAGAATAGAGTCAAGACATTGACAAGGTTAGAAATAATGATTTGTATTTGAAATAACATTGTTTTTACATCAAACTTTGCTTTCATCAAAGAATCCTCCTTTTGCAGCAATTACAGCATTGCACACCTTTGGCATTCTAGCTGTTAATTTATTGAGGTAAGCTGGAGAAATTGCACCCCACGCTTCTAGAAGCAGCTCCCACAAGTTGGATTGGTTGGATGGGCACTTCTGGCGTACCATACGGTCAAGCTGCTCCCACAACAGCTCAATGGGGTTCAGATCTGGTGACTGTGCTGGCCACTCCATTACCGATAGAATACCAGCTGCCTGCTTCTGCTGTAAATAGTTCTTGCACAATTTGGAGGTGTGTTTAGGGTCATTGTCCTGTTGTAGGATGAAATTGGCTCCAATCAAGCGCTGTCCACTGGGTATGGCATGGCGTTGCAAAATGGAGTGATAGCCTTCCTTATTCAGAATCCCTTTTACCCTGTACAAAGCTCCCACCTTACCAGCACCAAAGCAACCCCAGACCAT
This sequence comes from Lithobates septentrionalis, assembly GCA_037952835.1. Lineage (NCBI taxonomy): Eukaryota > Metazoa > Chordata > Amphibia > Anura > Ranidae > Lithobates > Lithobates septentrionalis. Next base: position 474,647 of record JBBDGP010002224.1, read on the forward strand.
CACATTACCTCCACCATGCTTAACAGATGGCGTCAGGCATTCTTCCAGCATCTTTTCATTTGTTCTGCGTCTCACAAACATTCTTCTTTGTGATCCAAACACCTCAAACTTGGATTCATCCGTCCACAACACTTTTTTCCAGTCTTCCTCTGTCCAATGTCTGTGTTCTTTTGCCCATCTTAATCTTTTTCTTTTATTGGCCAGTCTCAGATATGGCTTTTTCTTTGCCACTCTGCCCTGAAGCCCAAAATCCCGCAGCCGCCTCTTCACTGTAGATGTTGACACTGGTGTTTTGCGGGTACTATTTAATGAAGATGCCAGTTGGGGACCTGTGAGGCGTCTGTTTCTCAAACTAGAGACTCTAATGTGCTTATCTTCTTGCTTAGTTGTGCAACGCAGCCTCCCACTTCTTTTTCTACTCTGGTTAGAGCCTGTTTGTGCTGTCCTCTGAAGGGAGTAGTACACACCGTTGTAGGAAATCTTCAATTTATTTGCAATTTCTCGCATGGAATAGCCTTCATTTCTAAGAACAAGAATAGACTGTCGAGTTTCAGATGAAAGTTCTCTTTTTCTGGCCATTTTGAGCGTTTAATTGACCCCACAAATGTGATGCTCCAGAAACTCAATCTGCTCACAGGAAGGTCAATTTTGTAGCTTCTGGAAGGAGCTAGACTGTTTTTAGATGTGTGAACATGATTGCACAAGGGTTTGCTAATCATCAATTAGCCTTCTGAGCCAATGAGCAAACACATTGTACCATTAGAACACTGGAGTGATAGTTGCTGGAAATGGGCCTCTATACACCTATGTAGATATTGCACCAAAAACTAGACATTTGCAGTTAGAATAGTCATTTACCACATTAGCAATGTATAGAGTATATTTGTTTAAAGTTAGGACTAGTTTAAAGTTAGCTTCATTTAAAAGTACAGTGCTTTTCCTTCAAAAATAAGGACATTTCAATGTGACCCCAAACTTTTGAACGGTAGTGTATGTGCGAGGGCGCGGGGTGAGACGGGACGCCAAGAGAGACCCAGCCCTGTCCTTCTGATAGTAATATTTCGCTCCTAGCCAAGATATACTTTTATCCGCTTTAGCTGTAAGAGCTAAGTTTAATTCTAGGCGTGCTGCATCTAATTGGGATATGGGTACTAAAGCAGGGTCTCTCTTGTGCCCCGTACATAACTTTTGGAATTTCTTTTCTAGGTTGTCTATGTCTATCCCATGTTCTTTTTTAAGTTTGGCTGCTATTTGTATTAATTTCCCTCTGATTGTGGCCTTATGTGCTGCCCATAAGGTTTCCGCGGAAACGTCTGCCGTGTCATTGTGAATAAAATATTCCTTTATGGCCTTTTCAATTTCAACTTTCCAGGCGGGGTCAGAAAGAATGTTTTCCTTTAGTCTCCAAAGGTTGTATTTGTGGTGTGGGGTTTGGTTATTTATCAGAACACTTAACAGGGAATGATCCGACCAGACCGTGTCAGTAATTTGTGATCTTTGGGCTGCCGGGATCAAGTCATTTGAGACTAGCAGATGGTCAATACGAGCATAGGATTGGTGGGCGTGGGAGAAGTGAGTGTAATCTTTTTTGGTGGGGTTTAATTCCCTCCAAATGTCAGTGAGTCCTTGTGAGTAAATCAGCTTAGCTATTTTCAGGCTGGTTTTGGTTGGGCGTATGTTTTGGGCGGATGGGGGTTTAGATTTGTCTAGGCCCTGGTCGAAGGCCACGTTGGAGTCTCCCCCAAAAATTACAGAGCCTTCAATCAGTGGTCCAAGTGTCTTAAACATTGAGTTAAAAAATTTGTGCTGTCCTGTGTTAGGGGCGTAGTAGGATACTAGGGAGTATAATCTGCCTTCTACAGTCCCCTTAACTAGGATGTACCTACCCTCTGGATCTCGTTGAACCTTCTGTAGCGTGAATCTGCAATTTTTAGAAATAAGGATAGCAACCCCTCTGGTCTTATCTTCCGCATTGGCTAGAAAATACAATGGGAACTGGGAGTGGATAAAGTTAGGTTTGTACCGGATCGGGAAGTGGGTTTCTTGGAGAAATATAAGATCAATCTTGCGGGATTTCATAAAGTCAAGTACTTTCCTTCGTTTAGAAGGAGAGTTCAGCCCTTGGGTATTGTGTGTGGCCACCCTTAATAGGGAGGGCAGATTTTCAGTGTCAGCCATGAAGCAGAAGTAGGGGGCCTACCCCCCATCCCTCGACGCTTACCTGTTCCAGCAGGAGAGTAGGAACCGAAGTTGGGACCATTAAGACATCCTTCCGCTTCTTACTGGAGGAGTGGGTATAACCCAGCAGACAGCCAACTACAAGAGAATAGATTGTTAGAGATGATAGTAGAGAAGAGAACATAGGAAGAGGGGAAGAGGGGAAGATCGAGTCCTCTCGGGACTTGTGTGAACAGTGGAGGCAGCAGAGCACTCCACTCTTCACAGTGGAGGAAACGTCCAGACCCTGTTGACAGGGAGGATTCCTAACCCAGGAGACCAGTATCACCTGGTCCTCGGGATTAATGGAGGTGCAGCCTAACTGCCGCGACCTCGGCGCACATCAGTTAAATACTGAATAAGCAACAAAAAAAAAACTGCTGATCGGAGCTAGTCCGACCTGGGGAACCGAAGGGGGCCCCGCCCACCCTTTTTTCCCATCTTCCTCCCCTCCCACCCAGGACAAAATACCGGGTGGATGAGGAGGGCTCCTTGCGCTATAGCCCACGCAATACGAAGCTCATTTTTTCGTCTAAGGCACATCATAAGGAGAAGTCATGATATCTCACTCTGTTACCCATTACCCAGGAGGCCTGGGTCAGAAAGTGGTGTTTAAGGATCGTGTTGGTTGACATTCAAATCCCCTGCCCCAGGAGGGCCCCAGCAGGATTACTCCCAAGGGACCCCCCCGGGGCAGGGACACCCGCCCACGTCCCCCCCATCCAGAGAAGACATAGAGGGGTGAGGGGGGGGAGAAGAGAAAGAGGACATATTTCCCCCTCCCTCCCCCCCCCCCCCGACTAAAAAGAAATCCCGTAAATCACCAGCACATATCCTCCAATGCTGTCATGACCAGAGGGAGAAACATTCCAGCAATAAAAAGAGAAAAAAAAAAGAAAAGTCAATCGTGTTCGTGTAGAAGCCCACAAAGGGAAAAAGGGATCAGGGAAAGTCCATCAAACAGCTTCTTGACTCGAGGACTCATGGAGGTCTGGCTTCCTTGGAGCGCTTGTATTTGGGTTTTTCCCACAGGGGTTGCAAAGGACTTGCAGGGGATGGGCGCTTGTATGCTCCCGCCGCCGAATTGTTGAAGTCCATTGCTGATTCCTGCGAGATGAGGCGGAGGTCTAACAGGATCCGTTCTCTTTCTTGGAGGCTGCAGAAAGAGTAGGTTTTGCCTTTGTGATCAAACTTGAGAGCAAATGGGAAGGCCCATTTGTATTTGATTTCGTTTTGCGCCAACACCGAGAGTAGGGGCTTCAACGCTCTCCTTTTTTGTATTGTGTTAGGTGAGATGTCCGCAAAGACTTGTACGGCATGGCCTCTGCACGTAAGGGGCTGTTGGTATCTGCACTTTTTCATCACCTCTTCTTTAACTGAGAAGTAGTGTGGCTTGATCACTATATCTCTGGGGAGGCCATCTTTCCTCAGTGGTCCTAATGTCCTGTGAGCGCGGTCAATTTCCAATTTATGTGGAGGAATGTCAGGGAGAAGTTGTTTAATGAAGTCTTGGACCGCCATCGTAGAGTCGGTTATAGATTCTGGGAGACCTCTGAGTCTAAAGTTTTCCCTTCTGGACCTATTTTCAAGGTCATCGATGCGTGAGAGAGCAATGTCCAGTTGGTCTTGTATGACCTGTATGTGGTTGGAGTTCTGCCTGGTTTTAGAGATGGTCTGATCAAGTTTATCTTCGATCGCCTCCATCCTGGAGCCCAGGGCCTGGAAGTCCTCTCTGATATCGCCAGTTATTTTGGCTGCAGTTTGGGCCAGACCTCTATCCAGCAGAGCTGATAACTGGGAGAAGAGGTCAGGGGCTGTGAGGATTGAGTGGGCTGGATTGGGCGCCATTTCAGGCCCTGTTGTAATGTGAGGAGAGGGAGGCTGTGAGGGGGGCGTCATGGGATGTTCTGCACTGTGATCTGAAAGGGCCGTGGACTGAGCCGAGTGTAGAGAAGTACTCACTGGGGTCCCAGAGGAGAGAGAGCGGGTCACAGCGGCATAGGAAAGTTTATCTCCTGGGCTCTCTGCAGCTGTCTGTGCGCCGTGCAGCATGGCGCCCGCCATCTTGGATTCGGCCCGCTCCGCCGAGGCTCTAAACAGAGGTTCCAGGCCCTTCCTGGACGATCCGGCCGGCATAGGGTTGTTCCCCAACCCCTCCTATTCGCCTTGAGGTGGGTTACGTGGCCTACGGGGTCCCGGTTCCCCCGCTATGTGCGCCGGGTGGTCAGGGCAGTGCGGAGCTCCGGGCTTAAGCGGCCATCTTGGAGGAGTCCGCGCATGCGCCTCCATTGGTCTTTTTTTTTTGGTCTGAGTTTAGTTAAAAAAAAAAAAATCTTTTACTTTACAGCTTTAGTTACATCACTTACCTGTCATAAAGGATGTTCCGTGATGTGCTGGCTTCTGGATTCTGTAGAAATCTTCAATGCAGGGCTGCCCTGTCCTCTTCCTGCTGTTGGACGTTTGGCGCTGGGGGGGTTAACAGCTTCGGGTCTCCGGGCTCAGCTGCTCCTCCTGAACCATACCAGGCCACATGCCCTCAACATGCCCTCAAAGCAACTTGTCCCCGTGTTGATGGGAACAAGGGCCTCTTCCCCGCAACCCTATCAGAATTAACAAGTGGGCCTCCAGATCTGGCCCCCCCCCTATGTGAATGAGTATGGGGTGCATAATACCCCTACCCATTCACCAAAAAAGTGAATAAAGAAACCACATGAGTTTTTGATTAAAAAATGTTAAAAAAAATGTCCATTCAAGGCCACATGTTGAGGGCATGTGGCCTGGTATGGTTCAGGGGGGGGGGGGCTCACTCACCCCCCCTTTCCTGGCCTGGTCTGCCGGGCTGCATGCTCGGATAAGGGTCTGGTTTGGATTTTGGGGGGGACCCCACGCTTTTTATTTTTAAATTTGGCTTGGGATTCCCCTTAAAATCCATATTAGACCTGAAGGGCCTGGTATAGATTGGGGAAGGGGGGGGGGGACCACCACCTTGTTTTTTTCACAATTTTTTATTTTCTTTTATAAATACAACTTATCAGTTCATCATTATACAGCTTTGTATTCCACTAAATCATAGATAAAAACTGTACAATTACAAAACATTCATTCCACAATCTGACATTTATAATTTATAACCCTCCACCCTAAATAATGAAAAAAAAGAAAGGAAGAAAGAGAGAAAAAAAAAAGAGGGGGGGGGGGGGCAGGTTCCTCAAATCTCCAAATCTCTCTTTCCTCACCCTCAATTTGTTTAAATGAAAGTCAATTAATTACATCCTACTCTTCCTTGAGATTACCCTGCATTCTACCATACCCCCCTAGCTCCTTTATTCCAGTACATATGGTCAAATCTTATCCTCTTCCCTTTTCAAAAAAAGAAAAAAAAAATTTTCACAATTTTTTTTTTTTTTTATTGCCGGCAATGTTTTTTTTTACATTCAGCTGTCAGTGGGGAACACCGCTGACAGCTGATGGCTCATCAGTTGTTAAGGACACGGCGGCCAGCTTGCCGACCCACTCTTTAGCAACCAGCTATTCTTCAAATAGAATTCTGATAGGTCAATCAGCTGTCTGCTATAAAACATATCCAATAACATTTTAAAGAATCAATTTTTTCATCAATTTAGGCCAATATGTATTCTCCTACATATTTTTGGTAAAAAAGAAAAAAAAAATCCCAATAAGTGTATATTGATCGGTTTGCGCAAAACTTAAAGTGTCTACAAACTATGAGATATTTTTTTTTTTTTAAACTAGTAATGGCGGCAATCAGTGACTTATAGTGAAACTGCGATATTGCGGCGGACAGTCGGACACTAACTGACACTTTTTGAGGACCAGTGACACTAATACAGGCATACCCCACTTTTAAGTACACAATGGGGTTTATTCACTAAAGCTGGAAAGTGCAAAAATCAGGCTCACTTCTGCATAGAAACCAATGAGCTTCTAACCCCAGCTTGTTCAATTAATCTTTGGTAACAAAACCTGGAAGCTCATTGGTTTCTATGCAGAAGTGAGCCTGATTTTTGCACTTTACAGCTTTAGTAAATAAACCCTGTTGTGTACTTAAAAGTGGGGTATGCCTGTACAGTGATCGGTACTAAAAAATATGCACTGTCACTGTACTAAAGACACTGGCCGGGAAGGGGTTAACATCAGGGGGCGATCAAAGGGTTCACTGTGTCCCTAGCCAGTGTTTTATTACAGTGTGGGAGGTGCTTTTACTAGGGGAAGACATGGATCCCAGTCCCTGCTTTGCAGAGACACAGGATCCATGCCTTCCTTCCAGTCAGAACGGCGATCGGCCTTGTTTACATAGGCGGGCCGCTGTTCTGCCTCTCTGCTGAATCATCGGCGGGTGCCGACGGACATAGAGTCTGCGGTACCCCCCCCCCCCCCCCCGCTGGGCTCACGTTGTGTATGATAACAGCGGGAGCGATCCGCCGGCAGCGCACCCCCCTGGGGCGCCCCCTAGAGCCAGATCACGTATATATATAGCAGTGTAGCAGTAAAACTTCTACCTAAACTGGTTATAGAAAACAAACCGTAAGATTTAATCTGAAAGATTTAAAATAAAAGGTCAGTTGGGCTTTAAGAATTGTTCTGCATAGAGCTAATTCAACAGCTTGGTTAGGCCATACACATCACTAAACTGTCCTGCATTGAAGAATGCCAAATGCCCCGGAGCTTGAGGCATAAATAATGTAATTCTTGGCACTTGTGGGGCATAAGGCCGCACGAATATCACTGTAACATGGTAACTGGTGGAAGAGGCCATAGAGGCCGTTTCCCAAAGGAAGCCGTTCCAGAAAAGCAGCAATTATTGTGATTATTTTCTTGTAGCGGAGAGCTCGGAATGGTAATGCAGTTGATTTCATGGAGCTGTAAGGGTGTAAACAAGCATCACAGGAGTCACGTAAGGTAAGAAGACTTCAGGTAATGATTCCTTGGAAATGTATGCCAATTATCCTCTCTCAGGGAGAAAAGGCTTCTGGGTAAGTGCTGTTTTTTTTTTTTTTTTTTATGGCAGGCTTGTAAGTGAATGCCCCACGCAATGTAAATCATTAGGTGGTCTTTGTTAAAGCTGGAGCCTGTGGGCTGATGATTGTGGCATGCATGTGTAGTAGGATCAGAACCCAACATTAAGGATGTGTTCAAGCCGAGGTTAGGGGCTAGACAAACATCTTAGCAGATCGAGCTCCTACTAACAAGTATGACAATAAAACCATGGAAGTAGCTAACTTCATCCAAAGTTGCTGAGTGCAGTGTTTACAGCGTCAGGACAAGGTCATCTGAAGATGTTGAGTGGAGTGTTTACAGTGCTAGGAAAAGGTGATCTGACGTTTTTGAGTGCAGTGTTTACAGTGCCAAAACAAGGTGATCTGAAGTTGTTGAGTGGAGTGTTTACAGTGCTAAGACAAGGTCATCTGAAGATGTTGAGTGAAGTGTTTACAGTGCCAAGACAAGGTCATCTGAAGATGTTGAGTGGAGTGTTTACAGTGCCAAGACAAGGTCATCTGAAGTTGTTGAGTGGAGTGTTTACAGTGCCAGGAAAAGGTGATCTGAAGATGTTGAGTGGAGTGTTTACAGTGCCAAGACAAGGTCATCTGAAGATGTTGAGTGGAGTGTTTACAGTGCCAAGACAAGGTCATCTGAAGATGTTGAGTGGAGTGTTTACAGTGCCAAGACAAGGTCATCTGAAGTTGTTGAGTGGAGTGTTTACAGTTCCAGGAAAAGGTGATCTGAAGTTTTTGAGTGGAGTGTTTACAGTGCCAAGACAAGGTCATCTGAAGATGTTGAGTGGAGTGTTTACAGTGCTAGGAAAAGGTGATCTGACGTTTTTGAGTGCAGTGTTTACAGTGCCAAAACAAGGTGATCTGAAGTTGTTGAGTGGAGTGTTTACAGTGCTAAGACAAGGTCATCTGAAGATGTTGAGTGAAGTGTTTACAGTGCCAAGACAAGGTCATCTGAAGATGTTGAGTGGAGTGTTTACAGTGCCAAGACAAGGTCACCTGAAGTTGTTGAGTGGAGTGTTTACAGTGCCAGGAAAAGGTGATCTGAAGATGTTGAGTGGAGTGTTTACAGTGCCAAGACAAGGTCATCTGAAGATGTTGAGTGGAGTGTTTACAGTGCCAAGACAAGGTCATCTGAAGATGTTGAGTGGAGTGTTTACAGTGCCAAGACAAGGTCATCTGAAGTTGTTGAGTGGAGTGTTTACAGTTCCAGGAAAAGGTGATCTGAAGTTTTTGAGTGGAGTGTTTACAGTGCCAAGACAAGGTCATCTGAAGTTGTTGAGTGGAGTGTTTACAGTGCCAGGAAAAGGTGATCTGACGTTTTTGAGTGGAATGTTTACAGTGCCAAGACAAGGTCATCTGAAATTGTTGAGTGCAGTGTTTACAGTGCCAGGACAAGGTCATCTGAAGTTGTTGAGTACAGTGTTTACAGTGCCAAGACAAGGTCATCTGAAGTTGTTGAGTACAGTGTTTACAGTGCCAAGACAAGGTCACCTGAAGTTGTAGAGTGCATTGTTTACAGTACCAGGACCAGGTCATCTGGCACCCAGGGCGAAAATGCCAAATGCCCCCCTCCCCCCACATGTATGAGCACTAACTGTCAGCAAAAATACCCCCTCTCCCGAAAAAAAAAATTGAGCACTAATCTTCACGCTTACCCCCTGAGCATAGATTTCCTTTGCAAGCCAGAATTCTCTCCAAACAAAAATTCCCCCCTCTTCCAGTACAAATCCCCCCTCCAGCTCAAATCCTTTACCCTTCAAATTTCCCCTCAGAGCATAAATCCTCTCTCTTCCTTCAAAGCCCTCACTCCCAGCACAAATCCCCCCCCCCCCCATCCCCTGTCCTAGCACTACCCCCCCCCCCACACACACACACAAACACACGCACACAAATATTTTCCCTCCTAGCACAAATCCCCCCAATCATCCCTACTAGCACAAATCAGCCCCCCAAATCTCCCTTTTCAACAGAAATCCACCCTCCTAGTACAAATCCTCTCCTCCAAATCACCCCTTCTGGCACAAAGCCCTAAATCCCCACTGTGCCCAAGGCAGCCGTCCCTCCTGCCCGCCCCTTGACCCAGCCCTGAGTGTTTATTTTTCTAATGGACTTTCTCTGCAACATTTGTGGCACATGATGGGGACCAGTGAGTTCTATTTGACCAAAAACTTGCACAGACCTACTATTAATGGTTAAGGGAAAGTGTAAGTCAGGCAGCAAGTGTGCAAGTTACATGCCTTGGCTGGACCCGCTAAGGTATCATCTGTGGCAGAGTCTGCAACACTGTCCTGGGAATAGTTATCTTACTGCTGGAAAGTCCCTTTATGCATTTACTGTATCTGGCTTGTATGCTTTTCGAGTGGTGTTCGGATTGTTACATACATTGACTTTGGTCTCCTAGGGTCTGCTTCATACAGAAGGATGAGCCTGGAGTCTATATTCCAAAATTATCTATGTGATTCTTGTGCAGCCCAAGGCTGGGTCTCAATCATGTTTGGCTGTCCAACCATTATGCTTGTACTTAGTTTAAAAAGTAGATTTAAACCCAATTACCGAATATCTGATATACTCTTTAATGCTTACATAATTTCCAAAATTCTTTCCAAATGTAATAAATCTGCAGCTTTTCTTTAAAATAACCCTGCCGTGAAGGTCATTGTTCAGGCACGTCCTGTTATGGGGTGCCAACTGTCTACCTTTTGTTCCCCTGAATTGTCATCCTGTCACCTGCGCCCCCTGGTGGAGAATACAAGCAGCCATGCTGACACGTATTGCATAATCACGGTCCCCCATTGTTCTGTATTCATTTTTACTCAAAATATTTTTACAATTTGGTGTTGATAGTACAATGTATGACTGAACATTTGTAACCACTTGATCACCACACCTATATGATCTTGTTGGACATTTCATTCCAAAACCGTGGCCATTAATATGGTGATGACTAGATGTTGCCGCTATAGGAGACTCCACTCTACTTAGGAGGTTTTCCTCATGGTTTTGGAGTGTGTCTTTGGGAATTTGTGAGGTCAAGTACTAATATTAGATGAGAAGGCCTGACTTAACTATAGAAATATATAGAGAGGTTGAGGTCAGGGTCCTGTACACGTCACTCAAGTTCCTCCACACCAAACTCATCAAAACATGTCTTTATGAATGGTGATCAGTAGAGTTGAAGTCAAGTTTCTGTGCAGGCCACTCAAGATCCTCCACACCAAACTCATCAAACCATGTCTTTATGGATGGCGATCAGTAGAGTTGAAGTCAGGGCTCTGTACACGTCACTCATGTTCCTCCGCACCAAACTCATCAAATCAGGTCTTTATGGATAGTGATCAGTAGAGTTTGGGCCAGGGATCTGTACACGTCACTCAAGTTCCTCCATGCCAAACTCAACAAACCATGTCTTTATGAATGGTGATCAGAAGAGTTGAGATCAAGTTTCTGGGCAGGCCACTCAAGTTCCTCCACACCAGACTCATCAAGCCATGCCTTTATGGATGCTGATCAGTAGAGTTGAGGTCAGTGCTCTGTACACGTGACTTAAGTTCCTCCGCGCCAAACTCATCAAACCATATCTTTATGGATGGTGATCAGTATGGTTGAGGTCAGGGCTCTGTACACGTCACTCAAGTTCCTCCCCACCAAACTCATCAAACCATGTCTTTGTAGATGGTAATCAGTAGGGTTGAGGTCAAGTCTCTGCACAGGCCATTCAAGTTCCTCCACACCAAACTCATCAAACCATATCTTTATAGATGGGGATTAGAAAGGTTGAGGTCAGGGTCCTGTACACGTCACTCAAGTTTCTCCACACCAAACTCATCAAACCATGTCTGTATGAATGGTGATCAGTGGGGTTGAGGTCAAGTTTCTGTGCAGGCCACTCAAGATCCTCCACACCAAACTCATCAAACCATGTCTTTATGGATGGTGATCAGTAGAGTTGAGGTCAGGGCTCTGTACACGTCACTCATGTTCCTCCACACCAAAGTCATAAAACCATGTCTTTATGGATGGTAATCAGTAGAGTTGAGGTCAGGGCTCTGTGCAGACCACTCAAGTTCCTTCGCACCAAACTCAGCCAGCCATGTCTTTATGAATGGTGATCAGTAGGGTAGAGGTCAAGTTTCTGTGTAGGCCACTTACAGGCCTCCACACCAAACTTATCAAACCATGTCTTTATGGAGCTAGCTTTGTGCCATGGCATGCCAGAACAGGAAAATACCTTCCACAGTTGTCTAAAATACATTTTCATGTTGTAGCTTTAACAGTACTCTTCACTGGAATCATATGCACGTAATCCGTTGAAGGGATATCATCACAATTTTGTCTATATAGTGTACGCACCCTACTGATTCATGTGAAGTATGGATTATAATGATGCATTCCCTTTAAAAACTTTTAGGTAACCTGATTAAAGGCATTGACAGCTTTAATGCACCGTCTTCTGTACAAGCCCAGTAATTCTGAGCTCAAACATAGCACCATTAGTGTCTATGGCTCTAGTTATGACCTTGCCCCATTGACAGACAAGTTCCAGCCTCCTGACCAGACACTCAGTATCATTTCTGCCCTTCGCGGATTAACTTGTCAGGCCGATTGCAATTTTGCCCCGTGCTCAGTTTGCTCTGCAGTAGCTGTTTTCCGAGAGCCTCAGACAAAGTAGCGATGACCCTTTGGAAAGTCAAAATCTCTATTTGTTTAGCTTGGAGTTTGGGTGTGAGATTTACATTAATCGCTGCCACCCGCGTGAGCTCTGCCATTTGTTATTAGTGATAAGTGTGGACAGTAGCTATTACTTCCTCCCCGCGTTCTCAAATGCGCTGAAGAGACGGCTAGATTTATGGGGAATGCATTATTCAGCAGGCGAGGCCTCGGATCAGATGGCGCTGACTTTACGGGAACTATGTATTTCTGTGTTTTTTTGTTTGTTACAATTTATATATTCTTTCTGGAATGTCATCGCACGTACAATAATATCACCCGGCGCAAAGCCAGAAGATGTTTATTTGCAATTCTTTTTGGTTGATTTTTATTTTTCTGTTTCTATTTTGCACTCTTTACCTGTTATTTTCCCTATCTTCCCTATCACCTGATTATTCACTATTTTCACGTTGCAACATGCTGTGTAAAAGTATTAAGTTGAAAAAACAAATTAAGATGCTCCCAAAAATAATGTGGCATATCGCAACTCAGTTTAGGAGAGCAAACACGTGTCAATGCATGTGCTGTGGTGTGAGCGAACTAAATAGGTTTGGAGTATATATATATATATATATATTTTATTCTATTCTATTCTTTCTTTTGTCCCTTCCAATATAATTCTTCCTGTATTTATTAATTGGACATTTTATTGAACATACAGTGAGGGAAAAAGTATTTGATTCCCCTGCTGATTTTGTACGTTTGGCCACTGACTAAGAAATGATCAGTCTATAATTTTAATGGTCGGTTTATTTTAACAGTGAGAGACAGAATAGCAACAAAAATATCCAGAAAAACGCATTTCAAGTTATAAAATTATAAATTGATTTGCATTTTTAATGAGTGAAATAAGTATTTTACCCCTTTGCAAAACATGACTTGGTACTTGGTGGCAAAACCCTTGTTGGCGATCACAGAGGTCAAACGTTTCTTGTAGTTGGCCACCAGGTTTGCACACATCTCAGGAGGGATTTTGTCCCATTCCTCTTTGCAGATCCTCTCCAAGTCATTAAGGTTTCAAGGCTGACGTTTGGTAACTCGAACCTTCAGCTCCCTCCACATATTTTCTTTGGGATTAAGATCTGGAGACCGGCTAGGACACTCAAGGACCTTAATGTGCTTCTTCTTGAGCCACTCCTTTGTTGCCTTGGCCGTGTGTTTTGGGTCTTTGTCATGCTGGAATACCCATCCACGAGATTTGACGGTACATGGCCCCATCCATCATCCCTTTGAAGTGAAGTGAAGTGAAGTTGTCCTGTCCCCTTAGCAGAAAACCACCCCCAAAGCATAATGTTTCCACCTCCATGTTTGATGGTGGAGGTGGTGTTCTTGCGGTCATAGACGAGTTGAGGCCAAAGATCTTGATTTTGGTCTCATCTAACCACAACACTTTCACCCAGTTCTCATATGAATCATTCAGATGTTCATTAGCAAACTTCAGATGGGCCTGTATATGTGCTTTTTTGAGCGGGGGGACCTTGCGGGCGCTGCAGGATTTCAGTCCTTCATGGCGTAGTGTGTTACCAATTGTTTTCTTGGTGACTATGGTCCCAGCTGCCTTGAGATCATTGGCAAGATTTTCCCATGTAGTTCTGGGCTGATTCCACACCGTTCTCATGATCATTGAAACGCCACGAGGTGAGACCTTCCATGGAGCCCTAGACCGAGGGAGATTGACAGTTATTTTGTGTTTCTTCCATTTGCGAATAATCGCACCAACTGTTGTCACCCTCTCACCAAGCTTCTTGGTGACGGTCTTGTAGCCCATTCCAGCCTGGTGTAGGTCTACAATCTTGTCCCTGACATCCTTGGACAGCTCCTTGGTCTTGGCCATATAGGAGAGATTGGAATCTGATTGATTGCTTCTGTGGACAGGTGTCTTTTATACAGGTAACAAGCTGTGGTTAGAAGCACTCCCTTTAAGAGAGTGCTCCTAATCTCAGCTCGTTACCTGTATAGAAGACACCTGGGAGCCAGAAATCTTATGCCGCGTACACACGATCGCACTTTCTGGCATACTTGGTTCGGCACACTTTCCGACGGACTTTGTCCGCCAGGTGCGCCAGACTTTAAAATGGACGGACTTGCCCACACACGACCGGACTTTCCGGCGGGCTAAGTCCGTCCGTCTTTCCGACGGACTTTCGCCGGAGTTATGGCGGACTTTCAGAATGAACGGACTTGCCCACACATGGACAAGTCCGTTCATTTTGAACGTGACTCAGGTGCGACGGGACTAGAGAAGGAAGTCAATCTTGACGCTTTTATCGGCGAGATTGACACCTTGCGAGCCCCGTTGCGGGGCATACCAGGCCCTTAGGTCTGGTATGGATTATAAAGGGAAGCCCCTACTCCGAAAAATCAGCGTGGGGTCCCCCCTAAAATCCATACCAGACCTTGATCCGAGCACGCAGCCCGGCCGGTCAGGAAAGGGGGAGGGGACGATCAAGCGCGCCCCCCCCTCCTGACCGTACCAGGCCGCATGCCCTCAACATGGGGGGTGGGTGCTTTGGGGGAGGGGGCGCCCTGCGGGGCCCCCCCACCCCAAAGCACCTTGTCCCCATGTTGAAAATAATTTATTAAACAGCTCCGGGGGGGGGGTCTTCCTCCGGCTTCGGGGGTCTTCTTCCGGCTTCGGGGGTCCCTCCGGTTCCTCTTCTCCCGGCGTCCGGTTGGTTCTTCTGGGGACGAGGGGGGGGCTCGCTCGTCCCCACCCCCTTTCCTGACCGGCCGGGCTGCGTGCTCGGATCGGGGTCTGGTATGGATTTTAGGGGGGACCCCATGCCGTTTTTTCGGCGTAGGGGCTTCCCTTTATAATCTATACCAGACCTAAGGGCCTGGTATGCACCGCGCTCGCTGCAATAGGAAAATTTGTTTTTCCTATTGCAGCGAGCGCGAAATGCAATACCCAGCCCTTGCGTCGTATCTGGTCCGTTGGACCAGCATACAGACGAGCGGGCTTTCCGTCGGACCAGCACACAGACGAGCGGACTTTCCGCCAGAAACTGAGTCAGATGGAAAGATTTAAAACATGTTTCAAATCTAGGTCCGGCGGGCTTTTGGGAAAAAGTCCGCCGGAAAAGTCCGCCGGAGCCTACACACGATCGGATTGTTCGGCGGACTTTGGTCCGCCGGACCAAGTGTGCCGGAAAGTCCGCTCGTGTGTACGCGGCATTACTGACTGACAGGGGATCAAATACTTATTTCACTCATTAAAATGCAAATAAAATCAACTTTTTTGAAATGGGTTTTTCTGGATAGTTTTGTTGTTATTCTGTCTCTCACTGTTAAAATAAACCGACCATTAAAATTATAGACTGATCGTTTCTTTGTCAGTGGGCAAACGTACAAAATTAGCAGGGGATCAAATACTTTTTTTTCTCACTGTAGGTTTGTGGTTAGTGAAGAAAAAGGAATCCTTGATCCAGATCAGAGGCATATCTAGAACCTTTAGGGCCCCCCTGTTTAGGAAAACATTGCCTCCGGCTGCAGGGGCCCTTTCCATCAAACCTAGGAGCACTGATCCAAGGGCCCTTTACTCTAGTCATAGGGCCCTTTAGACTGCAATGCTAAATCACAAAAGTCTCAAACAAGTCACAAGGAAATCGCAAGCAGGTCACAGAACTTTGGGGCTGCAGCAGGGTGAACTGAGCATTGAACCAACCATAGACAGTTCGAATTTCCGCAGGGACTGGCCAAGATTCACACCATATATGGGCAGGTTGATTGCACCCAAGCAGATCGATTGATCAACCAGCATGTCAGATTTTTCATGCGATTATTGCCAGCGGCTATAACAGGGACAAGCTCCCCGTGCCCCCAACAGCTCAGCGGGAGGGATTCCCCAATCAACACTGGCTGTGTTGATGAGGAAATCAACTGATTTTCTTTCCTGCAACCTGTGGTTACAGGAAAGAAAATTGCTCCATCTTTGGCCAGCTTTACGGTCCTGCAGCAGGACTCTTTCACGTGTTTTGCAGCGGGTGCCTCCTGAGCCAGTCGACAGCTTCGCTTTACAAATACCAGTAATTTAACAGGAAGCACTTGGACAGTATAAATAGTCAATAATTAGAGCAACATAGGTCACAGTCACTGAACAGAATTGTGTTGTGCAATTATAATAACAATAATAATAATAATAATCAAAGTGTTCAATAAAGAACAAATAAAAACTGGTTGCTATAGTGACTGCCACGTTCTGCCATGGTTCCTTCTTTTTTTTTTTTTTTAATGATCCCTTTTATACTTTCGTAGGCCTGTAACACATTAGTATATCCATCGTCTCATCCCGATCTTTCTTCACCTTCCGCTTCATGTATTTTTTTTCAAATATAAACCTCACTAATAACTTACAAATTTCTGTGACTTTGCACCGACTGCTGTCAGCTTTTCCTTATGCTATTGCTTATGTAATTAGAGCAGTTGACATAATTGTTCATTAAAAATGCAACACGCATCCTTGTTCCCTGTTTACAAAGATTAACTTATTTTCTCTTGTGATCTGCATACACTGTAAAAACATTCCCTGGTATGAGGCCCCGTGGGGATACAATAATGATTTTCCTCATTATGAGAGCCACCAGCCAACACTTTGTGCAGCTGGTGGCTCTGAACTCCATCTCCCTCTGACAGCTCAGGTCTCCACTGATGATCTTGAATCAATCAGAGTGGCCCCTGGTCATGTGATCACTAATTCAGCTATGACATTGTAATCAAAAAGAAGGTTGGAAGCTTCACCGACAAAGTAAACCATCAACCTGGAAAGGATAGTCCTCATTTTGAGAGCCACCAGCCAACACTGTGCAGATGGTGGCTCTCAAAACCATCTGTAGCTGACAACTCAGGTCCCCACAGACAATCTAGAATCGATCAGAGAGGTTCCTGGTCATGTGATTACTAAATCACCTATGAGGTAGTGATCACAAGCAGGTTGGAACCTTCACTGACAAAATAAACCTTCAGCTTGGAAAAAATTGTACTCGGGTTGAGAGCCACCAGCCAACACTTTGTGGAGCTGCTGGCTCTCAATACCATCTGTAGCTGACAACTCAGGTCCCTGATGACGAGGCGATCTAGAATCAAAGTGGTCCCTGGTCATGTGATCACTAAATCACCTATGACGCAGTAATCAAAAGAACGTTGGAAGCTTCACTGACAAAATAAACCTTCAGCCTGGAAATAACTGTGCTCACTTTGAGAGCCACCAACCAACACTTTGTGCAGCTGGTGGCTCTCAACACCATCTGTAGCTGACAATTCTGGTCCCCACTGATGATCTAAAACCAGAGTCGTTCCCAGTCATGTGATCACAAAATCAGCTATGACATAGTGATCAAAAGAAGGTTGGAAGCTTCACCAACACAATAAAACTTCAACCTGAAAAGGATTGTACTCATTTTGAGAGCCCCCAGCCAATACTTTGTGCAGCTGGTGGCTATAAATACCATCTGTAGCTGACAACTCAGGTCCCCAAAGACTATCTATAATAGATCAGAGAGGTTCCTGGTCATGTGATTACTAAATCACCTATGACGTAGTGATCACAAGCAGGTTGGAACCTTCAATGACAAAATAAACCTTCAGCTTGGAAAAAATTGTACTCAGGTTGAGAGCCAAGGGCCAACACTTTGTGGGGCTGGTGGCTCTCAATACCATCTGTAGCTGACAATTCAGGTCCCCAATGACAAGACAATCCAGAATCAGAGTGGTCCCTGGTCATGTGATCACTAAATTACTTATAACATAGTAATCAAAAGCACGTTGGAAGCTTCACTGACAAAATAAACCTTCAGCCTGGAAATAACTGTGCTCACTTTGAGAGCCACCAACCAACACTGTGCAGCTGGTGGCTCTCAATACCATCTGTAGCTGACAACTCCAGTCCCCACTGATGATCTAAAACCAGAGTGGTTCCCAGTCATGTGATCACTAAATCAGCTAGGACATAGTGATCACAAGCAGGTTGGAAGCTTCACCAACAAAATAATCCTTCAGCATGGAAAGGATTGTCCTCATTTTGAGAGCCACCAGCCAACACTTTGTGCAGCTGGTGGCTCTCAATACCATTAAATCAGCTATGACATAGTGATCACAAGCAGGTTGGAGGCTTCACTGACAAAATAAATCTTCAGCATAAAAATGATGAACACTGCCATATTCAGACTACAGTGGCATCAGCAGTCTAATCTGTTTAAAATGTGTAAGTGTCAGATACAATTACAGTATCAAAAAGCCTTGTTCCCTGTTTACAAAAAATAACCTCTTTCCACTTGAAATCTGTATATAAATGTTTCCCAGCATGAGGTGGCTTGCCAGGAATACAAAAATAATTGCCCTCGCTTTGAGAACCACCTCCAGCATTTTGTGCGGCTGGTTTCTCTCAATTCCATCTGTAGCTGACAACTCAGGTTCCCAGTGACAATCTAGAATCAATTAAAGTGGTTCCTGGTCATGTGATTACTAAATCAGCTATTCCATAGTGATCACAAGCAGGTTGGAAGTGTCACTGAAAAAAATAAACCTTCAGCCTGGAAATAATTGTTCTCACTTTCAGAGCCACCAGCCAACACTATGTGCGGCTGGTGGCTCTCAATACCATCTGTAGCTGATAGATTGGATCCCCACTGATGATCGTGAATCAATCAGAGTGGTTGCTGGACATGTGATAACTCAAACAGCTATGACATAGTGATCTCAAGCAGGCTGGAGGCTTCATTGACAAAATAAACCTTCAGCCTGCAAATAATTTTCCTCAATTTGAGAGCCACCAGCCAACCCTTTGTGTGGCTGGTGGCTTTCAATACCCTCTGTCTAGAGCTGATCTAGAACCAGAGTGGTTCCCGGTCATGTGATCACTAAATCTGCTATGCCATAGTGATTAGACATGTGCAATTTGTTTAGTTCCGAATTAGTTTTTTAACGAATTTCGAAAAATTCAGTAATTCGGAAATATCCCATTTAACTAATTTTTACGAATATTCGTAAATTTGTAAATTTGTAAATTTGAAAATTTGTAAATTCGTAAATGAGAACATTCGCAAATGAGAAAATTTGCAAATGAGAAAATTCGGAAATTCGAAATTTAAAAATCTGAAAACCCGAAAATGTGAAAATCTGAAATAATAACTAACTAATAATTACTTATCTATTACTAACCATTAAATTACGGGTATTGGAATTTCCTTTAATATTTGGCTGTTGGTGAACGTAACGAATACGAATTGATCCAAAGTTACGAATTATCCGAAATAACGAATGCCGAAATCTAAACGAATGGAACGTAACAAATGAATAATAATAAATAACAATAATAATAATAACATTTCACATTAACCAACAGCCAAATTTGAAAGGAAATGCCAATACCTAAAATGTAATAGTTGGTTATTAGTTAGTTTGTTATTCTTTATTATTTTCGGATTTTTCGAATTTACGAATCTATGAATTTACAAATTTTGAAATTTACGAATTTATGAATTTATGAACTTTCAAATTTACGAATTTACGAATTGCGATCATAACGAACGACCCAAAA
The DNA here is from genome assembly GCA_037952835.1 of Lithobates septentrionalis. NCBI lineage: Eukaryota > Metazoa > Chordata > Amphibia > Anura > Ranidae > Lithobates > Lithobates septentrionalis. The sequence goes on from JBBDGP010002224.1 coordinate 494,120, forward strand.
AAACAAACAAAAAACGAATGAAACGAAAACTAACAAATTTTTTCGGCAGTGCACATGTTTAATAGTAATCAAAAGCAGGTTGGAGGCTTCACTGACAAAATAAACCTTCGGTTTGAAGAGGATTAACACTGCCAAATTGAGACAGGAGTGGCATCTGCAGTGCAACCTGTTTAAAAATGTAAAGTGATAAAACGTTTCAGCCTGTAATGATAATCATGGTAAATATAGCAGTTTTTTTTTTTTCATTAAACATGTGTACCAAAAAAAGCCATATATCTGAAACAAAATGTATTCAGGTATGCAAATCATTCATAAGGTTACTGTGAAACAATGCATGCTGATGCGCCTAAATTTGACCTCGGCCTCTAGACATCAATGACCTTTAGTTATGACGGGGTTAACAAAAGAAATATTTTTTTTAATAAGAATAAATATGAATAAACTTTTAAAAGAGAGTTTGTTTCAGGCTCATAGCAGAACAATGATGCTAGATCCTATGAACCCACTAAGTCTTCCCCAGACAGTTGACGTCCTAGCGTGCCGTGTTTGTTGCCCAAGTTACAATGTTGCACATATTACTTAGTCTCCAATATTGTGTCTAAGACTGAAGAGTTCAAAGCTCCAGAGTTCCCAAGAACTTAGGAGGTGGTGGGTGGTGGGTGGTGGGTGGGGGGACTTTCAAAGAAAAAGCTTTTGGTATGGTGACTCTGCAAAACTGTCAGCCCAGCTTGCTCACAGAGTCTGCCTAAAAGACCACCTGCAGCTCTTATTGAAACAGTTTTTTACCATCTCAGCATTTTTAGGAAAAAACAATTTCTTGCTTTCCCTTTGTATTAATATGGCTGTTTGTTTTCTTTTTATTTAACCACTTGCTTACTGGGCACCTAACCCCCCTCCTGCCCGGACCAATTTTCAGCTTTTAGCGCGGTCACTCTTTGAACGACAATTGTGCGGTCGTACAACACTGTACCCAAATGAAACTTTTGTCTTTTTTTTCCCACAAATAGAGCTTTCTTTTGGTGGTGTTTGATGACCTCTGGGTTTTTTTTTTTTTTTTTTAAATGTAAAAAGACCGTAATTTACAAAAAAAAAAAATACAAAACCGTTTTATATTTTGTTAATAAATTTTGCAAACGGGTAATTTTTCTCCTTCATTGATGTACGCTGATGAGGTTGCACTGATGCGCATTGATAGGCTGCATTGCTGGACACCAATAGGCTGCATTGATGGGCACTGATAAGGCGGCACTGGTGGGCACTGATGAGGTGGCACTGGTGGGAACTGATGAGGTGGCACTGGTGGGCACTGAGAGGTGGCACTGATGGGTGACACTGATAAAGTGGCACTAGGGGGGCACTGATGATGTGGCACTGGTGGGCACTGAGGAGGTGGCACTGGTGGCCACTGATAGGTGGCATTGGTGGGCACTGATGGGTGGCACTGATGGGTGGCACTGAAGGGCATTGATAGGTGGCACTGAAGGGCACTAGTAGGTGTCACTGATAGCTGGCACTGATGGGCACTGATACACTGATAGGTGGCAGTGATGGGCACTGATGGGTGGCAGTGATGGGCACTGATCGGCACTGGTAGGTGACACTGATAGGCAGCACTGCAAGGTGGAACTGATGAGGCACTGATTGGCACCACTGGTGGGCATTGATAGGTGGCACTCATGAGCATTGATAGGTGGCACTGATTGCTGGCACTGTTATACACTGGTGGGCACTGATATATGGCACTGTGGGCACTGGCAGGTGGTACCGGTTGGCACAGATGAGGCGGCTTCGCCTCTTCCTCTTCGGGACCGATATCCCTTGCAGTCAGTGATCGGGTTTTTTTACTCCTCACGCTGTTAGCGTGAGGAGGAGGGGGGGGGGGCCTGGTGCTCCTTTTAACCATTTAAAACCTTTCATTAAGAGAAATATGTATAAGCAACCAATGATCAATGGACATAAATATGTACAATTTATACAAATGACATTTTCAAAGCTGAACTCCAGACAGTTAAAGTGATACTAAAGTCTCAGTTTTTTTTTTTCTTTAAAAAAAAAAAAAAAAATGTTATACGTACCTGCTCCGTGTAATAGTTTTGCACAGAGCAACACAGATCCTCCTCTTCTCGGGTCCCTTGCCGGCGCTTCAGGCCCCTCCCCCCTGACAAATGCCCCCACACCAAGCAGCTTGCTATGGGGGGGCAACCGAGCCAAGCTGCTGCTCTGAGTGTCCATTCACAGGTTCAGCCCCACCCCCTCTCTCCTCATTGGTTCACTGACTTTTGATTGACAGCAGCCAGAGCCAATGGCACCGTCTTTGCAGCCAATGAGGAGGGAAAGTCCCAGGCAGCCAAGTCTCTCGTGCAACATAGCTGGATAGAGATGGGGCACAGGTAAGTATTAGAGGGGCTGAGGGGGGCTGCTGCATACAGAAGGTTTTTTTTTTATCTTAATGTAAAGAATGCATTGAGATAAAAAAAAAAAAAACCTTCTGACTTTACAACCCCTTTAAATACACAGAAGAAATATAAATATATGGAGAGATCTTTTATCTGCCGAACCACAGCTTAAAGCGGGATTCCACTGTCTCTAAGTTGTTGTTTTTTTGGCACAATGACATATATTTATATCTAAGAATAAGTAACTCACGTATTCCGATTTTCAAGATCTTTGCTATCCGTTTTCTCCATAAAATGAAACTTATAAAAATATGCTCATCACGGTTTTCATCTTGCCTGTGGGCATGTGTAACCCACAGGCATCCTCTTCCGGGATACGGTGCTGCTGATCGACCAGCATGCACCGCCCGTTCTATTCAGGATCTCGCGCATGCGCAGTAGAGGGAAATCGGAGTGCCGTCAACAACTTCGGTTGCCATCACAACGAGCGGCGTCGTAGGAAGTCCCGCCCCGTTGTGATGGCAGCGGAGATAAGCAAACACAAAAGGAGGATCAATGAGCGAGACATAGAGGAGAGAGCGGCGCTGGAGTTTGAGGAAAGGTAAGTATAAAAATCTCTTGTTTAATCCTGATAACATAGGATTGGAACAGGCGGCCGCACTGACTCCTGGGAACAATGACACAAGCTCCCAGGAGCCAGTGCGGCTTACAGGAAGTGAGTAATTAGCCGCTCTGGACAGGCCCCTAACCGCAGCCTGTGCTTCCTGCACAAAACAAAGACAGCTTCAAGAACAAAGGTAAAGCCTGTAAAAAAAAAAAAAGTGCCGTTTTGTCATTAGGACATTGCGGTAATCAGCTGCAGTTAGTGTAGGAAAATCGGGTGGAGCTCCGCTTTAACCCAACAATGGGGTAAGTACATAAAATGGGAAGAGTAGAAGAAAAAAAAAAATATATACAGATAAAAACGTAATTTATTCCACACTTGGAAAGTACACTATCTCCTTAAAAACACATATAGGCCGTATGCACAAGTACAGCTATAGGTGTGTTTTTAAGCAGCTTTTCTCCTGCCAGGTGCCCAGTGTGCATGAGACCGTACAATGAAATTCCAGACTGCTATCATCGTCAAAACTGGAACATAAGATTGATGTGTTACTTGATAAAAATCGCTTCCTCAGGATCCTCGCTGAATTACAAATGGATATAAATGCAGAAAAATCCAATCTAGATAGAACGCATCATCAAGGAGGCCACATAAACCAAAATTTGTACTCTCAATAGTAATATGATAGCAAATTTACATACACGTGTAAACTCAAGAGGGAAGACACCCCAAAAAAGTACCACCAAAAAGGTAAACCAAAAAAGGTGATAAATATAAAATTTGCCCTGAAAGCCAATCCAAAGAAAAGCATGGGAGGGAGGAACCAACCCCTAAATGTGTAAAAAAAACAGTTGCTGACCAAATCTAAGAACCAAAAAAAAAATGCCAGCTTGAAGATGCCAAAGGTCCCAGAAAAAAGGAAGGTCCTCTATCAAGTAAACCACCAAACACGCAACTTAACACATGGCCCCGTAGCCAAAATGATGACCTGGTGTGATCAAATTCAGGTACTACATTGCTTGAATTTAATTAAAAAAAAAAAAGATAATGATATAATAACCTCTTGCCAGCCACATATTGCACGTATGCGTCCATGGAAGGCCAAGGTTCCTTGGCTGCGGGCTCCCACCGAAGTAACTAAACTGTCAAGTACTTTGGCTGGAGGCCGAAGTGACGAGAGGGCTTCCCGTGCGGCTCTGGTCCGAATATCCCTGAGTGTGGGAACCGGTACAGAGCAGAAAAAAAAGCACAGTGGCCAGTAATCCGGTAGGAAGTAGCATTAGTCTCTGGACTGTAGTCAGCAGCAGTGCAGGCACACTGGAGGAGGACCAAGGATGGTGGCCGCAGGAAGACAGTGGGAACAGGACCTTGGATACTTGGTACAGAGACTGCGAGGACGCACAGTCAGACGTAGTTGCAGATGCTAGTTGAGATCATGGGCGTGGCTAGATGGCAAGCCAGGGTCATCACAGAGGGTCAGCAAGGATGTAGTCAGTAGCCAAGCCAGAGTCATAAGCAAGGAGCAGAAGTAAGCGTAGTCAAGCAGCAGGCCAAGGTCAATATGAGAAAGACGGCAGAGTGTAGTTAGAGGCAAGCCAAGCTCATAGTCCAGAACCCACAAGACAAGATAAAGGAGCAGGCCAGGTCAGCCAGGTCAGCAACAGGAGATCAGACAGCAGAAGCATGAAGACAGGTCATGGGTAGCTGAAGAACATCCAGTGACTATCACACATCAGGGCCTCCTTTAAATAGGCAGGTTAGCACTATTCCCATTTCCCAGGATACTGGTGTACACGGATTTGCCAACATGTCAGCGCACGGTGGTTACTGGCCAAAGTCCATCTGTGTGCTGGCACATGCGCACGGGCATGGGCATGAGCATTAGCTGTGCGAGTATTGGTCTCGGACACATAGACAAGTCCCAATCCCTAGTAATTATTGGACTGTCTCCTGGTCTTATGATCATTCATTTGCATCCTCTTTATCTGCCTGGAGTTCAGCTTCAATTATTTGACTCAATGTACTGATCACCTTATGCATAAAAAAAAAAAATAAAGGCCGGGAGTTTCCTTTTAAATTAGCGACAGAGTTAGGAAGGTCTTAGTAGGTTTCATAGGTTTTCTGGTTGATCTGCATCCTAGACGTCTACAGATGTCATTATCTTTATTACAATCTTGCATCTTGAGTGCTCTGGAAGAAAATTGCTGTGTACTTGTAGCAAATTCTCTTCCCCTGAAGACAACTGCCGCCGCTCTGCATACAGCAAATAGTGCCAGTACCTGGGTAGGACAGGGGGGCATCATGCACCATTATTCTGCAAGCGTAAACAGGCAATGGAAAAAATTAATGGCACCACAAAGGCTTACAAGGCAATTAAAACAATGCGGCATATCACAAATGTTTAGCTGGGACATTTGGAAGGATTTGCATGGTATAGAGGAAAAATGACAGTAGAAAAAGACCAAAGAGAGATCAGAGGCATGAAAGAAAGTCTGCAATCAATGGCTTAATGGCATGTGCTGAAATATATATATATATATATATATATATATATATATACACGCTATATTACCAAAAGTATTGGGACACCTGCCTTTACACACACATGAACTTTAATGGCATCCCAGTCTTAGTCCGTAGGGCTCAATATTGAGTTGGCCCACCCTTTGCAGCTATAACAGCTTCAACTCTTCTGGGAAGGCCGTCCACAAGGTTTAGGTGTGTGTCTATGGGAATGTTTGACCATTTTTCCAGAAGCGCATTTGTCAGGTCAGGCACTGATGTTGGACGAGAAGGCCTGGCTCGCAACCTCTGCTCTGATTCATCCCAAAGGTGTTCTATCAGGTTGAGATCAGGACTATGTGCACACACACACACACGAGCGGAATGTCCGACAGAAAAAGTCAGACGGAGTCTTTTCATCGTCTATTCCGATCGTGTGTATGCCTCATCTGACTTTTTTTTTTCGAAAATTCTGACGGACCTAGAAATGGAACATGTTCTAAATATTTCCGAGGGAACCAATTCCTATCTAGAAAACCGCTGGTCTGTATGCTGTTCCGACGGACCAAAAACGACGCATGCTCTGAAGCAAGTACGAGACGGAAGCTATTGGCTACTGGCTATTTAACTTCCTTTTTCTAGTCCCGTCGTACGTGTTGTACGTCACCGCGTTCTGGACGGTCGGACTTTGGGTTGACCGTGTGTAGGCAAAACCGCTTGAATGGAATTCTGTCAGAGTTCCGTCTGAGAAACTTTCGGAGTTTATTGCTACGGCAAAACCGGTTGTGTGTACAGGGCATTACTCCACCCCAAACTCACTCATCCATGTCCTTATGGATCTTGCTTTGTGCACTGGTGCGCAGTCATGGCACCTCATGGCAAAGAACTCTCTGAGGATCTGAAAAAAAGAATTGTTGCTCTACATAAAGATGGCCTAGGATATAAGAAGATTGCCAAGACCCTGAAACTGAGCTGCAGCACGGTGGCCAAGACCATACAGCGGTTTAACAGGACAGGTTCCACTCAGAACAGGCCTCACCATGGTCGACCAAAGAATTTGAGGTCACGTGCTCAGCGTCATATCCAGAGGTTGTCTGAAATAGACGTATGAGTGCTGCCAGCATTGCTGCAAAGGTTGAAGGGGTGGGGGGTCAGCCTGTCAGTGCTCAGACCATACGCCGCACACTGCATCAAATTGGTCTGCATGGCTGTCATCCCAGAAGGAAGCCTCTTCAGTTTGCTGAAGACAAGCAGACTAAGGACATGGATTACTGGAACCATGTCCTGTGGTCTGATGAGACCAAGATAAACTTATTTGGTTCAGATGGTGTCAAGCATGTGTGGCGGCAACCAGGTGAGGAGTACAAAGACAAGTGTGTCTTGCCTACAGTCAAGCATGGTGGTGGGAGTGTCATGGTCTGGGGCTGCATGAGTGCTGCCGGCACTGAGGACCTACAGGTCATTGAGGGGACCATGAATGCCAACATGTACTGTGACATACTGAAGCACAACATGATCCCCCTCCCTTCGGAGACTGGGCCGCAGGACAGTACTCCAGCATGATAACGACCCCAAACACACCTCTAAGATGATCACTGCCTTGCTAAAGAAGCTGAGGGTAAAGGTGATGGACTGGCCAAGCATGTCTCCAGACCTAAACCCTATTGAGCATCTGTGGGGCATCCTCAAACGGAAGGTGGAGGAGCGCAAGGTCTCTAATATCCACCAGCTCTGTGATGTCGTCATGGAGGAAGGGAAGAGGACTTCAGTGGCAACCTGTGAAGCTCTGGTGAACTCCATGCCCAAGAGGGTTAAGGCAGTGCTGGAAAATAATGGTGGCCACACAAACTATTGACACTTTGGACCCAATTTGGACATTTTCACCTAGGGGTGTACTCACTTTTGTTGCCAGACATTAATGGCTGTGTGTTGAGTTATTTTGAGGGCACAGAAAATTTACACTGTTATACAAGCTGTACACTCACTACTTTACATTGTAGCAAAGAGTCATTTCTTCAGTGTTGTCACATGAAAAGATAGAAGAAAATATTTACAAAAATGTGAGGGGTGTACTTACTTTTGTGAGATACTGTGTGTGTATATATATATATATATATATATATATATATATATATATATATATATATATGAGCACAGCTTTATGTAAATCATTTTGTCAGTGTGTGTAATTGATATAACTTTCCCACTATGTCATATGACTCCTCTGACGTGTTTCACTCCATTATTCTACACTAATACTATTAATGTGTCACCTTGAGAAGAGATCGGGAGGTCTGCCTTGTAATCGGTGGATCATTAAAAATATACAGCGGCTGATTGATTTGGAGGCTTTTTTTTTCTTTCTTAGTCAGCTCCATCTAGTGGCGATAATGCTGTATTTTTCCTGATTGAGGTATGTCTGGAATATATAGTATTATGGCCACTAGATGGAGCTGACGTTCATAGGAAATAAACAAAAATATGAGGATTATTTGTGATGGCTGTGTGAACGTTTGAGACATTCGCACAGAGATTTTTTTTTATTTTTATAAATAGACCCATTAGTGTAACCAATATGACTATTACAGTGAATATATACAGTATATAGGCACTGTAATAGTCATATTGGTTACACTAATGGGTCTATTTATAAAAATAAAAAAAAATCTCTGTGCGAATGTCTCAAACGTTCACACAGCCATCACAAATAATCCTCATATATTTGTTTATTTCCTATGAACGTCAGCTCCATCTAGTGGCCATAATACTATATATTTTAGACATTTATGGACCTGACTGTATATGGCCATAGCTAAAGATAGCATGACATTGTAATAACTTTTTTTTTTTTGGGGGGGGGGGGGGGACTGTTCCATCCCAGGCAGGGTGATGCCCCACTTTCCCTGCAGCCCCAGGCTTAATGCCTGTTATGGCTTACCATGCCACCCATAAAGTGACTTGCTATACCTAGAACAGTTTATTTTTTTGACACTTTGGTTTTTCTTTCAAACACTGTTTGCAAAATACTCACTCTGATATCTTTCAACCGATTCCAGATTGTTCCCAGTGAATACATTGCTTCTAATAGCGGAGGAGAGCTGAGTACAGTTTTAACGATCTCATCCTTATGTGGTCTGGATTTTGGAGGAAGTTCTGACTGACAACTCCAAATCCAGCCAGGAGAGCGCCTATTATCATAATGTTGTACAGTTTATGTTCACTTTCTCTGCTGCTTTTGCCTCTGGCTACAAAACTGAGACTCCGAGGATAAGGGGGAGCTGTCACCGCTGAAATATTATCACACTTCTCTCCATATGGATGGCAGGAAGGATATTTATTATGTGTGGAACAATAAGAGGAATCAGAACCGCATTGCAGTATTTAATATAGATAGATAGATAGATAGATAGATAGATAGATAGATAGATAGATAGATAGATAGATAGATAGATAGATAGATAGAGAGATAGAGAGATAGAGAGATAGATAGATAGATAGATAGATAGATAGATAGATAGATAGATAGATAGATAGATAAATATGAAATATATAGATAGATCGATAGATAGATAGATAGATAGATAGATAGATAGATAGATAGATAGATAGATAGATAGATAGATAGATAGATATTGGATAGATAGATACATATGAAATATATTGATAGATAGATATTAGACAGATGGATGTGAAATAGATAGATAGATAGATAGATAGATAGATAGATAGATAGATAGATAGATAGATAGATAGATAGATAGATAGATATGAAATATATTGATAGATAGATAGATAGATAGATATGAGATAGATAGATAGATAGATAGATAGATAGATAGATAGATAGATAGATAGATAGATAGATAGATAGATAGATAGATAGATAGATATGAAATAGATAGATAGATTAGATAGCTAGAATAGATAGATAGATAGATAGATAGATAGATAGATAGATAGATAGATAGATAGATAGATAGATAGATAGATAGATAGATAGATAGAAAATAGATTTATAGATAGATAGATAGATAGATAGATAGATAGATAGATAGATAGATAGATAGATAGATATAAAATAGATTTATAGATAGATAGATAGATAGATAGATAGATAGATAGATAGATAGATAGATAGATAGATATGAAATATATTGATAGATAGATAGATAGATAGATACCCTGTTTCCCCGAAAATAAGACCTAGCGGGATTGTCGGTGATGGCTGCAATATAAGCCCTACCCTGTTTCCCCGAAAATAAGCCCTACCCTGAAAAGAAGACCTACAAGCACTTTAACTAGGGCTTATTTGGGGGGTAGGGCTTATATTGCAGCCATCACTGACAATCACGCTAGGTCTTATTTTCAGGGAAACAGGGTAGATAGATAGATAGATAGATAGATAGATAGATAGATAGATAGATAGATAGATAGATAGATAGATAGATAGATAGATAGATAGATAGATAGATAGATAGATATTAGATAGATAGATAGATATGAGATAGATAGATAGATAGATAGATAGATAGATAGATAGATAGATAGATAGATAGATAGATAGATAGATAGATAGATAGATAGATATAGATTTTTCTGGAAGAACTATATTACTTCCCCTCCATCTTCCAGCCCTGTTGGTGATCCTCCATAATGAAGGCCTGCGGTGACACTTCTATGGGGTTCTGATATTTTTCTGTAGAGTTTCTATACGATGGAGTTGGGCGCTGAGCTGATTATATGCGACATTCGGTGAAGATCCATCAATCTCCCAATGTCATCATAAGGTCTCCACTGCAAAATCAGAATGCCTGAAGGGTATGTCACCTTCTGGCACATCTCATAGAAGACGTCACCCGCCCATCCTCACTATTTACTGCATTCAGCAATGTGGATGTAAATATTACTCTGTGTGTCTTGATTATTCGGAATGAATAATGTAACATACTCCCTCATTCTACTATCATCAGCACCATATACAGAACTCATATGATCTGCAGGCTGATAATGATCCCGGGGTATGAAGGGGCAATTCACATTTGTCACCTGGATTCATTTTCATATCCTGGGATTGTTCCTGGAAACACAATGTAGCTGATTAACAAAACCTATACGTGAATGGAACTGATTACCCATAATAACCTGATCTCATGTTTTATTTTCCCAAGCTGAACTCCAGGAAAGCAGCTAACACGGTGGAAATACATATATGGCTTTTTTTTCTTTTTTTACTTTTTTTTTTTCTTTTATAATTCTAAGATGTTTACACTGCATTAAGCAATGCTGATTGGTGACCTCCCTACTGCTGTGATTGGACCGTGAACGAGCAGCAGAGCATTGATGGGGTGTCTCTCTTCTCTCTCTCCTCCTAAGCATATCAACTTCAGGGAGTTACTTTTGAAAATACATGATTTTATTCAGATTCTGTGCAATGCTATCCAAGGTACTAAAACATTATTGGAATGCTCTGTGGTGCTGTCTGAGGTTCTGAACACAGGATATAAGACTGCTCTGTGGTGCTGTCTGAGGTTCTGAATTCAGTGTTATATAAATGCTATATGGTGCTCTTTGAGGTTCTGAACCCAGGACATAAGACAGCTCTGTGGTACTGTCTGAGGTTCTGAACCCAAGATATAAGACAGTTCTGTGGTGCTGTCTGAGGTTCTGAACCCATGACATAATACAGCTCTGTGGTGCTGTCTGAGGTTCTGAACACAGGACATAAGACAGCTCTGTGGTGCTGTATGAGGTTCTGAATCCAGGGTTATATGACTGCTATATTGTTCTATCTAAGGTTGTTTTGAACCCAGGTTACCAGGTTATCTGAGTGCTGTATGGTTTTTCCAATGTTCTGATCCCAGTTTATATGACTGATCAGTGGTGCTGTCCGAGGTTCTTAACCCAGGATATCTGACAACTTTGTGGTGCTGTCTAATGCTCTGAACCCTGATAGTCTGACAGCTTTGTGGTGTTTGTCCAAGGTTCTGAGCCCAGGTTGTCTGACAGCTTCGTGGTGTTGTCCTAGCTTTTTATCACAAGATATAAGACTTCTCTGTGGTGCTGTCCAAGGTTCTGAATCCAGGATATATGACTGCTCTGAGGTGCTGTCCGAAGTTCTATATCCAGGGTTATATAAATGCTATATGCTGCTATTTGAGGTTCTGAGCTGAAGATATAAGACAGTCCTGCGGTGCTGTCTGAGGTTCTGAAACCAGAATCTAAGACTGCTCTGAGGCACTGTCCAAGGTTCTGAATGCAGGGTTATATGACTGCTATATGGTGCCGTCTAAGGTTGTTTTGACCCCAGGTTACCAGGTTATCTTAGTGCTGTATGGTTTTTTTCCAAGGTTCTGACCCCAAGTTTTCTAACTGCTCAGTGGCACTGTCCGAGGTTCTGAACCCAGGTTATCTGACAACTTTGTGATGCTGTCTAATGCTCTGAACCCAGGTTGTCTGACTGCTATGTGTCACTGTCTAAGGTTCCGAACCTAGGCAATCTGACTGTTGGGTGGTGCTATCCAAGGTTCTAAATCCAGGTTGTCAGACAGCTTTGTGGTGTTGTCCAAGGGTTTGAACCCAGGTTGTCTGACAGCTTTGTGGTGTTGTCCAAGATTCTGAACCCAGGTTGTCTAACAGCTTTGTGGTGTTGTCCAAGGTTCTGAACCCAGGTTGTCTGACAGCTTTGTGGTGTTGTCCAAGGTTCTGAACCCAGGTTGTCTGACAGCTTTGTGGTGTTGTCCAAGGTTCTGAACCCAGGTTGTCTGACAGCTTTGTGGTGTTGTCCAAGGTTCTGAACCCAGGTTGATTGACTGCTATGTGGCACTCTCTAATGCCGCGTACACACGACCGGACTTTCCGGCAGAAAAGGTCCGACGTGGGCTTCACACGTAGATGTGTGGGCTTCATCGGATCTTTTCTGTTGAAAAACCTGACCTTAGAAATGAAACATGTTTCAAATCTTTCCGACAGACTCCATTCCTATCAAAAAAAATGTTTGTCTGTATGCTAGTCCGACGGACCGAAAACAACGCAAGGGCAGCTATTGGCTACTGGCTATTGAACCTCCTTTTCTAGTCCGGTCGTACGTCATCACGTTTGAAACAAACAGACTTTGGTGGGATCGTGTGTAGGCAAGTCCGTTTCATCTGAACTCCGTCGAAGAGTCCTTCGGAGTTCAGTCCGACGAGAAGTCTGCTCGTGTGTACGCGGCATAAGGTTCCCAACCTAGGTAATCTGACTGTTGGATGGTATAATCCAAGATTCTGAACCCAGGATATCTGACAGCTTTATGGTGCTGTCTAATGCTCTGAACCCAAGTTGTCTGACGGCTTTGAGGTGTTGTCCAAGTTTCTGAACCCAGGGTGTCTTACAGCTTTGTGGTGTTGTCCAAGGCTCTGAATCCAGGGTGTCTTACAGCTTTGTGGTGTTGTCCAAGGCTCTGAACCCAGGGTGTCTTACAGCTTTGTGGTGTTGTCCAAGGCTCTGAATCCAGGGTGTCTTACAGCTTTGTGGTGTTGTCCAAGGCTCTGAATCCAGGGTGTCTTACAGCTTTGTGGTGTTGTCCAAGGCTCTGAATCCAGGTTGTCTTACAGCTTTGTGGTGTTGTCCAAGGCTCTGAATCCAGGGTGTCTTACAGCTTTGTGGTGTTGTCCAAGGCTCTGAATCCAGGTTGTCTGACAACCTTGTGGTTTTGTCCAAGGTACTGAATCCAGGTTCTCTGACTGCTATGTGGCACTGTCTAGGGTTACGAACCTAGGTAATCTGACTGTTGGAGGGTACTATCCAAGATTCTGAACTTAGGTCATCTGACAGCTTTATGGTGCTGTCTAATGCTCTGAACCCAAGTTGTCTGACGGCTTTGTGGTGCTGTCCAAGTTTCTGAACCCAGGGTGTCTAATGCCGCGTACACACGAGCGGACTTTACGGCGGACTTTGCCCGGCGGATTTTTCAACGTACTTTACGACGGACTTTGTGAATGAACGGACTTGCCTACACACAATCCACCAAAGTCCGTCGAATTCGTACGTGATGACGTACACCAGACTAAAACAAGGAAGTTCATAGCCAGTAGCCAATAGCTGCCCTAACGTGGCTTTTTGTCCGTCGAACTAGCATACAGACGGCGGACTTTTCGACCGGACTCGATTTCAACGGATAAATTTTAAACAAGTTTCAAATCTAAGTCCGTCCAACTTTTGAGAAAACAAAGTCCGCTGGAGCCCACACACATCGAATTGTCCGACGAAATCCAGTCCGCCGGGCAAAGTCCGCCGTAAAGTCCGCTCGTGTGTACGCGGCATAACAGCTTTGTGGTGTTGTCCAAGGCTCTGAATCCAGGTTGTCTGACGAGAAGTCCGCTCGTGTGTACGCGGCATAAGGTTACCAACCTAGGTAATCTGACTGTTGGGTGGTATAATCAAAGATTCTGAACCCAGGATATCTGACAGCTTTATGGTGCTGTCTAATTCTCTGAACCCAAGTTGTCTGACGGCTTTGTGGTGTTGTCCAAGTTTCTGAACCCAGGGTGTCTTACAGCTTTGTGGTGTTGTCCAAGGCTCTGAATCCAGGTTGTCTGACAACCTTGTGGTTTTGTCCAAGGTACTGAACCCAAGTTGTCTGACTGCCATGTGGCACTGTCTAAGGTTATGAACCTAGGTAACCTGACTGTTGGATGGTACTATCCAAGATTCTGAACCCAGATCATCTGACAGCTTTATGGTGCTGTCTGATGCCCTGAACCCAGGTTATCTAATTGCTACGTGACACGGTCCAAGATTCTGAACCTAGGTAATCTTACTTCTGGGTGGTGCCATCCAAGGTTCTGAATCCAGACCTCTGTGCAGTGCTGTCTGGAGCTCTAACCCCAGTTTTCCAGGCTTTATCTTGGTTCTGAAAACAGAAGCTCTGTATACTGTATGTCCTCACTCAAGAGGATTTAGCATTGTAAGGGCTCATATGGATTCATTGTGTCTCCATGAATCTTATCTTTCTTTAATCCATGTACATACGACACCTGTCTATAAAATGTCATGGTCACAGAAGCTTCTAAATATAAGAAAGAATAAACAGAACTTTGTGTGCCAGCGAGAGGCTTTGATATCTTGAAGCAATAACTCACAAAGCTGCAATATATTTGCTCCAGCTGACCTTGAGTCTGTAAGAGATTTTTTTTTTTTTTGTTTTTGTTACAAAAGTCTGAAAAAGCCACCGATATAAAAAGTTAAAGAAAAAAAAATATATATCTACAGGTCGGGATAGAGGTTATCATTCATTGTTGTTAATATAAAAAAAAAAATAGCATGACGAATAATAAAAAGTGCTGGTAAATAAGAAAAATTTTAATGTCAGTTTAAAGAGGTATTAAACCCAAAAATAAAAAAATGTCTTACATTGCAGCTTACCGATTCTCAGATGTGGTGGCTGCAGTAGTTTTCCTAATTAGGCTTGATCTTGCCAATAGGTGTGGTATTTTTCAACTTTCTTTAACTACTTTGTGCCTGCCCGGGCCGATGTAGGCAAAGTGACGTACCTATACTTCCGGGCTTAGGGTGCGTGCAAGCGTACCCCCATCCCCCCCCCCCCCCCCCGGCACCAGCTGTGATTGTACACAGCGGGAGCCTGTCAGCAAGTCTCGGACAATGATTCATGGCTGGGACCTGCTGATCAACTGTATGCAATCACAGCCCAGAGCTCTGTGTTGGTAAAAAACACAGAGCTCTGTAGGAAGGGAATGATCTGACGAGAAAGACTGAGATCCATTGTTTTTCCATGTGGCCAAGTGGCTCAGCAAAAATGGCAGTTGGAGGGTTGAGACAAACCATTTAATACTTACAGGTGACTGAAATCTATTATTTTTCTATGTAATGTAACAGGCCAAGCTGTCCAGAAAAAAAAGTGGCAGTTAGAGGAAACACTGACAAGGATGACTGAGATCCCTTATGTTTCCATCCAATTAAACAGGCCAAGCAGCCAAGCAAAAATGGCGGCAGTTAGAGGGTTGAGATAAACCATTTAACACTGGTAGGTGTGATTGAGATCCGTTATTTTTCCATCTAATGTAACAGGTCAAGTTGCCCAGCAAAAATGACAGTTAGAGGCTTGAGACAAACCATTTAATACTGACAGGTGACTGAAATCTATTATTTTTCCACTTAATGTAATAGCCCAAGCTGTCCAGAAAAAAAAGTGGCAGTTAGAGGAAACACTGACAAGGATGACTGAGATCCTTATGTTGCCATCTAATTTAACAGGTCAAGCGGCCCAGCAAAAATGGCAGTTAGAGGCTTGAGACAAACCGTTTAATTCTGACAGGTGACTGCAATCAATTTTTTATCCACTTAAGGTACCAGGCTAAGCTGTCTAGAAAAAAGTGGCAGTTAGAGGGTTGAGATAAACCATTTAACACTGGCAGGGATGACTGGGATCCGTTATGTTTCCATGTAATAAAGCAGGCCAAGTGGCCCACAAAAATGGCAGTTAGAGGCTTGAGACAAAACCATTTAATACTGACAGGTGACTGAAATCTATTATTTTTCCACTTAATGTAATAGGCCAAGCTGTCCAGAAAAAAGTGGCAGTTAGAGGAAACACTGGCAGGGATGACTGAGATCCGTTATTTTTCCATGTAATAAAACAGGCCAAGTGGCCCAGCAAAAATGGCAGTTGGAGGCTTGAGAAAAAACATTTAATACTGACAGGTGACCGAAATCTATTATTTTTCCACTTAATGTAATAGGCCAAATGGCCCAGCAAAAATGGCAGTTGGAGGTTTTTTAATGTAATAGGCCAAACGGCCCAACAAAAATGGCAGTTGGAAGCTTGAGACAAACCATTTAACTTTGACTGGTGACTGCAATCTATTATTCCCCACTACCTCCCCAACATATGGCATGCGCCGGTGGCAGTGAAAGGGTGTTGGCTTGCATTCCACTCTCATATGTTGCTCATATCCAACTACATTTCTTAGTCCATCTAACACTGGCCTCCCCCTAGATTTACGATGGTTCTGCCCCAAGGTGTATTCATTGCTCCTCCATCCAGAGTGGAGACACCCCCCAGGACAGAAGGTGTGTCACTGGCTGAATCACCAAGTGAAAATAATGGGAAAAACATCCTAAAAAAATAAATAAAACTAATGCAGCCATCACATCTAAGAATTGGTAAGCTGAAACATGTTACATTTTTGCTTTTGGGTTTAATACGGATTTAGGGATAGATTTAGTAAGTAACAATGTCAGCAATGCAGCGTGTTTACAGAATGGAGATTCGATCGGTGAAATGTAGCGGTATTAATATTACAAGGGTTACGTTCTGCAATTAGTAATAACATTAGTAGAACGTGTTTAATGTGATATTTTGTAGCAGAGGGAGAGGAATGAAGACTCAATGACAAGGAAGAAGTGTAAGTCCTCCTGACACCGGACAGCTTGGCCCGGACAGCATTTATCAGTGACAGTAATAATGGTTCTGCTGGCGCTGTGACAAAATAATGATCTCCACGGGATTACATCTCCCATTTGGCTTTGGTAAAACTTCCATTTCCCCAGGAAGAATTTAGCAAAAAATAAATTCAAGGTTGTCCACAAACATGAAGAGAGGGTAACCAGTTAAACTGAGTGATTTATTGACTACGGATAGAAGTGAATGAATCCAAAATAACGGAAACGCACGTTTAACGATCCAAACGTTCAGCAAACAGCTTATTTTATTTCCGAAAATGCCACTAACCCCCCCCCCCAAAAAAAAATTATTATCCTGCAGCTTACTAATTTTTAGATGCGATGGCTGTGTTAGTTTTCTTTATTTTCACCTGGTGATCCAGGTGAAACATACGAACCAAGCTGTCCAGCAAAAGTGGCAGTTGAAGGGTTTCCCGTACTGCGTACCATTGTGAACAAGCCCTTAGCCATCTAGCACACGGGCAGAAAAAAAAAATTGCTGCTGCTAGAGGCGCGTGGCATTTTCTTTAACCATTTGCTGACCGCGCTATAGCCAAATGACGGATGCTGATCACAGATTGAGGTAAAGAGACAATCGTCGGCTCTTTACCATGTGATCACAGTGTCCAATCAAAGATGATCACGGATGTAAATAGAAGCCAGATATCGGCACTCCTTTCCTCATGCTGACAGCGTGAGGAGAGGAGAAGAGAGCTCATAACCGACTTCTCTAACAGGGATATCTACACTGATAATCAGGGCAGTCCCAACAGTGCCCACCAGTGCTACCAATCAGTGCCCATAATTCCCTCCTTATCAGTGTCACCTATCAGTGTCCATTAGTGCCACCTATCAGTGCATCCTATCAGTTACTATCAATGCTCATCAGTGCCACCTCATTAATGCCCATCAGTGCCACCTATCAGTGCCCATTAATGCTCATCAGTGCCGCCTCATCAGTGCCCATCAGTGCAGCCTATCAGCGCTAATTAATGTTCATCAGTGTCGTCTCATCAGTGCCCATCAGTGCAGCCTATCAGAGCCCATTAATGCTCATCAGTGCCGCCTCATCAGTGCCCATCAGTGCAGCCTATCAGTGCTAATTAATGTTCATCAGTGTCGTCTCATCAGTGCCCATCAGTGCCACCTATTAGTGCCACCTCATCAGTACCACCTCATCAGTGCCCATCAGTGCCACCTTATCAGTGTCCATCAGTGCCACCTCATCAGTGCCCAACAGTGCAGCCTATCAGTGCCCATCAATGCCCATCAGTGCCACCTTATTAGTGCCCATCAGTGCCACCTATTGCCCATTAATGTTCATCAGTGCCACCTCAT
This sequence comes from Lithobates septentrionalis, assembly GCA_037952835.1. NCBI lineage: Eukaryota > Metazoa > Chordata > Amphibia > Anura > Ranidae > Lithobates > Lithobates septentrionalis. Next base: position 512,399 of record JBBDGP010002224.1, read on the forward strand.
CAGTGCAGCATATCAGTGCCCATTAATGTTCATCAGTGCCTCCTCATCAGTGCCCATCAGTGCCACCTATTAGTGCCACCTCATCAGTGCCCATCAGTGCCA
>JBBDGP010002224.1:517500-520000 GCA_037952835.1 Lithobates septentrionalis
CATCACAGGGCAATACAGACTAACTGCACAGCTGTTGACGCGTTTCACACAAGATATGGTGCTTAGTCAACCTCCCCCCGGTTGTTCCGTGACTGGAGAAGTGCATGCTGATCATTCCCTATAACTTTGTACTTAATAACCACAAGAGACATGTACATTGAAATCTGTTTATTGACCACCCACACGTGGATCTCTGCAAATGCAATGCTATGAATAATCAAAGTTTTTCTTTTGTAAGTTGTTGTACAAATGTAATAAAAATATCTTTAAAAAAAAAATAAAGCGAGTAAAAAAAAAAAGCACCCCCTTCTATCCCCTCTGTGCATACACACAAATGCAAACACAATCATAGGTCTATGCATGTGTATGTAAGAAGTGGCCTAGTCTTTTATTTAAAAAAAAAAAATATATATATATATATATATATATATATATCTGTTGTGATTATGATTTAAAAAGAGTAAACACAGTTGATGGATAATAAAGAGAGAGAGAGATATCTATATCTATAAAGATATATAGATATACTGTATATATCTATATATATCTATATATCTATATATATATATATATATATATATATATATATCTTTATAGATCTATATATCTATATATAGATATATAGAGCTATATATATATATCTATATATATATATATTTAGATAGATAGATAGATAGATAGATAGATAGATAGATAGATAGATAGATAGATAGATAGATAGATAGATAGATAGATATACCGTATATACTCGAGTATAAGTCGAATTTTTCAGCACATTTTTTTGTGCTGAAAGTGCCCCCTTCGACTTATACTCGAGTCAAGCACTTTTCTGCAGCAAAAAAATTCATTTTCTGAACCGATTTTGGGGCCCCGTATCTCAGGGCCACTTGGTGCTAGGAACCCCAAATTTGGTGTGCAAACCCAGTGGACCTGGTACCATAACATATCCAAAGCTGAAGTTCCTAGCACTAAGTGGCCCCGAGATACGGGGCCCCAAAATCGGTTCAGAAAATGTCATTCTCTGCTGCAGAAAAGTGCTTGATATTTTCTGAACCGAATTTGGGGCCCCATATCTCAGGGCCACTTGGTGCTAGGAACCCCAAATTTGGTGTACAAACCCAGTGGAACTGGCACCATAATATATCCAAAGCTGGGGTTCCTAGCACCAAGTGGCCCTGAGATACAGGGCCCCAAAACCGGTTCGGAAAATGTCATTCTCTGCTGCAGAAAAGTGCTTGACATTTTCTAAACTGATTTTTGGGGCCCTATATCTCGGGGCCACTTAGTGCTAGAAACCCCAGCTTTGGAAATTCTATGGTGCTAGTTCCATTGGGTTTGCACACCAAATTTGGGGTTCTTAGCACTAAGTGGCCCCGAGATACGGGGCCCCAAATTCGGTCAACTGTGTCCATCTGCAGCAATGTCATTTCGGGACCCTTTGAGTTCAGAGACCCCAAATTTTGGCTGCAGCTAGGGGGCATCTAGGAACCCTTAACTACTGAGTTTGAAGTTCAGGGGACCTATGGCTGCAAATGGGCACAGTGAGGCATGCAAATGGGCACAGTGATGCTGCAAATGGGCATTGTTGACCCTTTTTTCCACTTACAGTAGCTGTGCATTTCTCACCCTCGTCTTATACTCGGGTCAATAAGTTTTTCCCATTTTTTTTGTGGTAAATTAGGGCCACGACTTATACTCGAGTATATACGGTAGATCTATATATATATATATATATATATATATATACCATATATATATTTCTTTGTTTATTTATTGAAATTAGTAGGTATAATTTTGTGCTTGTTTGCACTAAAAATGTTTGTGTAGTGTAATAAAGAGCTGCGCAAATAAAAATATATATTGTTATTGAAAAAAACTGAATTAAAACTATAATTATAGAATGATAATAAAAAAAAGAGCCGTGCAAAAATAAACATTTTTTAACAGCCACCATTTTATTCTCCAGGGCCTCTGCCTTCAGAAAATATAAAATGGGTGCACGCAATTTTGAGTCTTGGCATGTTTGGTATCTAATTACTTGACACAACCTAATCTTTTATTTATTTATTTATATATATATAATATTAATATATATATATATATATATATATATATATATATATATATATATATATAAATGTGTATCTATATATATCTATATATATAGATGTATATCTGTATCTATAGATATAGATATATATCTATATCTATATAGATATATAGATATATATATATATTTATATATATATATATATATAGATATATAGATATAGATATATATATATATCTATATCTATATATCTATATCTATATAGATATATAGATCTCTATATATATATATATATAGAGAGAGATATATATATCTATATATCTACAGTGGCTTGCGAAAGTATTCGGCCCCCTTGAACTTTTCAACCTTTTGCCACATTTCAGGCTTCAAACATAAAGATATAAAATTTTTATTTTTTGTGAAGAATCACCAACAAGTGGGACACAATTG
>JBBDGP010002224.1:525000-640000 GCA_037952835.1 Lithobates septentrionalis
GTGCTAGGTTGGTTTTAAGCAAGGGTAGCCATAGGTAGATATGTATGATGGATAAAAAAAACAGGAACACATCCACTATGGTCTTCATGCCATCCAATCTATCCATCAATATGACCTTTGTAGAACAGTAGAAGATATGTGACTGATTGCATATTTAAGCTGCCTGCCCACACACATGCAGAAAATATATAATGGGGGTGGGATGGCAACACAAGCTTCATACTGTTGCGGGTAGAATGTGTAGAAAAGCAGGAAGTGGAGATGGTAGAATAGAGAATTCCTTTATAAATTGATAATCACAGTGATAACGGATGGGGTACAATCACCTTGGTTCCTATCAGAGATTGTCCTGAAGGTGAGCGTCTCTCTGTCTGAGTAACGAGCGTGTCATCCATATGAGGATGAAAGGCCTGACACCGGCTACAACAACAACCATCACTCACCCCCGGATCCTGGATGGGCCGGGTAATCCTAACAAGACTCATGCTTGACTTACCCCTCTGATAGAAAGACTTTTATTACAGAACCAGCTAGCCAAGCATTTCCCTCCTGTCCAGGAGTTGCCTGAGAAATAAACCACCCCAAGAAATACACCACCCTGAGAAATACACCACCCTGAGAAATACACCACGCCGAAAAATACTCCACTCTGAGAAATCCACCACCCCAAGAAATACACCACCCTGAGAAATATGCCACCATAAGAAATACACCACCCTGAGAAATATGCCACCATAAGAAATACACCACCCTGAGAAATACATCACCCCGAGAAATTCACCACCCCGAGAAATACAACAACCCGAGAAATACACGACCTCGAGAAATACACCACCCTGGGAATTACACCACTCCGACAAAATCACCACTCCAAGAAAAACACCACCCTAAGAAATACACCACCCCGAGAAATACACCACTCCGAGAAATACACCACCCTGAGAAATACACCACCCCGAGAAATACACCACCCCGAGAAATACACCACCCTGAGAAATACACCACCCCGAGAAATACACCACCCCGAGAAATACACCACCCTGAGAAATACACCACCCCGAGAAATACACCACCCTGAGAAATACACCACCCCGAGAAATACACCACCCTGAGAAATACACCACCCTGAGAAATACACCACCCCAAGAAATACAACAGCCCGAGAAATACACCACCCCGAGAAATACACCAGCCCGAGAAATACACCAGCCCAAGAAATACACCACCCTGAGAAATACACCACCCCAAAAAATACACCACTCCGAGAAATACACCAGCCCGAGAAATACACCAGCCCGAGAAATACACCAACCCGAGAAATACAACACTCCAAGAAAAACACCACTCCGAGAAATACACCACCCCGAGAAATACACCACCCCGAGAAATACACCACCCCGAGAAATACAACACTCCGAGAAAAACACCACTCCGAGAAATACACCACCCCGAAAAATACACCACCCTGAGAAATACACCAGCCCGAGAAATACACCACTCCAAGAAATACACCACCCCGAAAAATACACCAATCCGAGAAAAACACCAGCCCGAGAAATACACCACACTGAGAAATATACCACCCCGAGAAATACACCAGCCCGAGAAATACACCACCCCGAGAAATACAACACTCCAAGAAAAACAGCACTCCGAGAAATACACCACCCCGAAAAATACACCACCCTGAGAAATACACCAGCCCGAGAAATACACCACCCCGAGAAATACACCAGCCCAAGAAATACACCAGCCCGAGAAATACACCACCCCGAGAAATACAACACTCCGAGAAATACACCACCCCGAGAAATACAACACTCCGAGAAAAACACCACTCCGAGAAATACACCACCCCGAAAAATACACCACCCTGAGAAATACACCAGCCCGAGAAATACACCACACTGAGAAATATACCACCCCGACAAATAAACCACCCCAAGAAATTACCTACCTGATGGAGGAGGTTCTGTATTTCATTCTGTACTTCATTCTTTCACTCCTTCCTTCCCAATACATGGAAAGAGGGAAATGGAGGGAGAGAAAATAAAGAAACAAGGGAGAGATAGATAGATAGATAGATAGATAGATAGATAGATAGATAGATAGATAGATAGATAGATAGATAGATAGATAGATAGATAGATAGATAGATAGATAGATAGATAGATAGATAGATAGATAGATAGATAGATAGATAGATAGATAGATAGATAGATAGATAGATAGATAGATAAAATAAAAAAAGTTTTAACCTTCCATTGTATAAAAAATAAACCTGTTCTGTATTTTTAACAGATTTTTTTCCCTGTGCACCTCTCTGATTTAGTTTCATGTTGTTATTCTGGCCCGACTTCACAACTATGATTCACCAACTGCCACCCACTTGTCCAAAGGCAGAGCCCTTCCTGACCACAGAGGAGATGATGTGATTGGACAGAGTAATGACAGTTGCTGGAAGTTCTCTGTGAAGTCAGGGAAGTCAGGTCCTGTACCGGTAACAATGTAACATCCGGTGGTGTTCGGCCCTTAGATGGACACAGGATAGTTTTTCTTTAACTTTCCAGTATGTGCGGCATTCTGGTGTCTGCTATCATACAGAACACCTTGTAAAGAGTTAACGGCATCCACCCCGGCTTATGTCAAGAATCCTGGCAGAGTGGAAGATTCCGGCACCCAATTCTTTGTAATGCAAATATAGAAAGTGATACACTTGTCACTCGTCACTTGTCATTTGCTTCTACGTAATACAGGAGCTAAAATTATCTCTGGAAGAATAATAAATTGCCAGAAATAAGAGGTGGGCGTTTGGTCTGCGATTTGTCTGCTCTTTAATTAAAGGGCTAATTTCACCAAGGCTGAACAAATGAAGCTTTAATGCAACTAGGCTAACACACAACATTCAAAGGCTTGACCTGATTTTCTTTTCCAGCATACAGGAAATTCTTGGGCCAGAAGATTCTGGGTCATCTTTTATAGGTGTGGTCGACGAAAACTTAGGCAATGGTCGGGGTAAACCAGCCTTTGTCAGCCATGGGTTTGTGGAGATTTGAGGTTCCTCCAGAGGTTTATAGGTTTTCCTTGAGCCATAAGCAATTTCTGACTCTCAAAGTAACCAATGAAAACATTAATCTTTCATCCATCTGTACATGGGGCCACTGACTACCTATGTAAGTTGCATTCTTCCCAATTGCAACCAATGTAAGGGGCATTCTTTTCACTGGCCACCAATGTAAGGAGCATTCTTCTCACTGATCACCAATGTAAGGAACATTCTTCCCACTGATCACCAATGTAAGGAACATTCTTCCCACTGATCACCAATGTAAGGAACATTCTTCTCACTGATCACCAATGTAAGGAGCATTCTTCTCACTGATCACCAATGTAAGGAACATTCTTCCCACTGATCACCAATGTAAGGAACATTCTTCCCACTGATCACCAATGTAAGGAACATTCTTCTCACTGATCACCAATGTAAGGAGCATTCTTCTCACTGATCACCAATGTAAGGAGCATTCTTCTCACTGATCACCAATGTAAGGAGCATTCTTCTCACTGATCACCAATGTAAGGAGCATTCTTCTCACTGATCACCAATGTAAGGAGCATTCTTCTCACTGATCACCAATGTAAGGAACATTCTTCTCACTGATCACCAATGTAAGGAACATTCTTCTCACTGATCACCAATGTAAGGAGCATTCTTCTCACTGATCACCAATGTAAGGAACATTCTTCTCACTGATCACCAATGTAAGGAACATTCTTCCCACTGATCACCAATGTAAGGAACATTCTTCTCACTGATCACCAATGTAAGGAACATTCTTCCCACTGATCACCAATGTAAGGAACATTCTTCTCACTGATCACCAATGTAAGGAACATTCTTCCCACTGATCACCAATGTAAGGAACATTCTTCTCAATGACCACCAATGTAAGGAACATTCTTCCCACTGATCACCAATGTAAGGAACATTCTTCCCACTGATCACCAATGTAAGGAGCATTCTTCTCACTGATCACCAATGTAAGGAACATTCTTCTCACTGATCACCAATGTAAGGAACATTCTTCTCACTGATCACCAATGTAAGGAGCATTCTTCTCACTGATCACCAATGTAAGGAACATTCTTCTCACTGATCACCAATGTAAGGAACATTCTTCCCACTGATCACCAATGTAAGGAACATTCTTCTCACTGATCACCAATGTAAGGAACATTCTTCCCACTGATCACCAATGTAAGGAACATTCTTCTCACTGATCACCAATGTAAGGAACATTCTTCCCACTGATCACCAATGTAAGGAACATTCTTCTCAATGACCACCAATGTAAGGAACATTCTTCCCACTGATCACCAATGTAAGGAACATTCTTCCCACTGATCACCAATGTAAGGAGCATTCTTCTCACTGATCACCAATTTAAGGAGCATTCTTCCCACTGATCACCAATGTAAGGAACATTCTTCTCAATGACCACCAATGTAAGGAACATTCTTCCCACTGATCACCAATGTAAGGAACATTCTTCCCACTGATCACCAATGTAAGGAACATTCTTCCCACTGATCACCAATGTAAGGAACATTCTTCTCACTGATCACCAATGTAAGGAACATTCTTCCCACTGATCACCAATGTAAGGAACATTCTTCTCACTGATCACCAATGTAAGGAGCATTCTTCTCACTGATCACCAATGTAAGGAACATTCTTCCCACTGATCACCAATGTAAGGAACATTCTTCTCACTGACCTCCAATGTAAGGAGCATTCTTCCCACTGATCACCAATGTAAGGAGCATTCTTCCCACTGACCACCAGTATATTATTATTATTATTATTCACGATTTATATAGCACCAACAGTTTACGCAGTGCTTTACAATGTAGAGGGGGGACAGCACAATTACAGTATAGTCACCAATGTAAGGAGCATTCTTCTCACTGGCCACCAATGTAAGGAGCATTCTTCCCACTGACCACCAATGTAAGGAACATTCTTCTCACTGACCACCAATGTAAGGAACATTCTTCTCACTGATCACCAATGTAAGGAACATTCTTCTCGCTGATCACCAATGTAAGGAGCATTCTTCCCACTGATCACCAATGTAAGGAGAATTCTTCCCAATGACCACCAAGATATGAAGACTTCTTCCCACTGACCACCGATGTAAGAAGAATTCTTCCCACTGATCACCAATGTAAGGAACATTCTTCCCACTGAATTGTGGACAGCGCTTGCTCCACCTTGTGCTATTATATGGTGTCACTGCTGAAAGTGGTGGACTATGTTTCTAATGCTAAACCTTGTTATAATCATTTGCTAATGAGCAAGGCTCATGAGCAATGGCAAATGGCTTGCGTTCCACACTCTAGGCCAATAGTGGCGTACAGAAGATTCAGCTCGACGCATTTCATCATCTGTGTGCGACGTTGTCAAAAGCTGCACTGATCACCAATGTAAGGAGCATTCTTCCCACTGATCACCAATGTAAGGAGCGTTCTTCTCACTGATCACCAATGTAAGGAGCAGTCTTCCCACTGATGACCAATGTAAGGAGCAGTCTGCCCACTGATGACCAATGTAAGGAGCATTTTTCTCAATGACCACCAATGTAAGGGGCATTCTTCCCAATAACCAGCAACATAGCAGTAGTCACTGTGGAGCAATTCATTCTTAAAATTTACAGTGGAGACACTGAAGTCCTCCGAGTACAGTCTCAACTCTTTAATCTCTTCTCCTCCTGCATATCTGCTCTGTGATTATATTAGAGATTAGACGGCTGGCGGGTTGTCAGGTCACTGCTGGGAAGGGGAGCTGAACTACAAAGAAAGAGTGTAAGGAAAACTGAAAATCTTCTGCTGAAGATTTTGAAGATGAAATACTTCACAGTGCCTACAGCCACATAGGTCAGTGAGGACTTGCTTTAAAGTGTATTTAATGTTTGTTAAGGATATATAAAGATTTGAATGTTCATACCCTGGGCACAGGTTGACTTGAAGGCAAAAGGAACAAGATATACAATTGTAGTGAAGGTGAAGTGTTTGCTGGGTAGTATTGAATTGTTTTCAGTTTTTGCTTTTGCCTGGAGTTGCTTTTAAACACAATGCAAAGAGCAATTGTTTACAAGACAGTTATAAAATCTAATTACAAATAATGTGTCATTACTGATGTGAGCTGAAATGTAATTAGTGGATATAGATGACTCCACTTAGCCACCCTAAGGCAGCTGTCTGGCTAATGGGTTAGCATTTTTGCTGTACAGTGACTGCATCTGGGCTTCACCAAAGATACTCTCTGCATGGCTTGGAACTAATATATACTCATGTCTGCATAGCTGTCACGTACCTGATAGGTGGCCGAGATAACGAGGATAACCTCTCTTGTATCTCTGACCCAAGCACTTCTGGAAGTGGAGCAGACTGTGCCAAGGAACAAGAGGAACATGAGTGCCGGTAGATGCTGATGGCAGAACATCAGACTAGAGATGCCGACCCAGTAGATCCAGCAGAACATCAGGCCTGGAGAGAGACTGAGAAGACGAGGGCGTCCTATCTTGTATCTGTGACCCAAGCACTTCTGGAAGTGGAACAGACAGTGCCAAGGAACAAGAGGAACATGAGTGCCGGTAGATGTTGATGGCAGAATACCGGGCTAGAGATGCCGACCCAGTAGATCCAGCAGAACAACAGGCCTGGAGAGAGGCTTTGATGACGAGGATGGCCTCTCTTGTATCTCTGACCCAAGCACTTCTGGAAGTGAAAAAGACAGTGCCAAGGGGCAAGAGAAACATGAGCCATGAGGGTGCCTTTGGCCAATCATGGCTCACGGGGACTAAGTCCACGCCCCACACTATATAAGGCTGCTTATACAGCACCCTTACAGTGTGTTATAGTGGACGGAGATAGAGAGGTTGAGCTAGATTAGGCAGGCAGGTTAGTTAATTAGTTAGTTAGTTAGTTAGTGGCAGTGTATTTAATATATATATATATATATATATATATATATACAGTCAGACTAGTATATATATGTATATATATTTATATTTATATATATACTCTGAATTCAGCATAGCCTATTTGTACAGTGCATTCGGCGTGTACAGTATATAATACAGTGCAGTGCGGTCTTTAAGAAAAAAAAATACCCAACATGTCCGGAAGGCCTCCAAGGAGAGGCAGATGCTCACAGTCCACTAAAAGAGGGGAAGCAGCCTCTGAAATAATATTTAACAGCAGGGACCGTTCCTCCTGCACCCAACAAGAGTAACTGTGAGGGGTTACCGTGTTCTGCCACCACCAACTCCTAAGGCCCAATTTTTCAGCAGAGTATATAGTGCAGTACGTATAGTATATATACTGCAGTTCAGAGTATATAGTGCCCTCAGTGTAGTATATATAATACAGTGCAGTGTATATAGTGCAGTGTGCAATATATAATATAGTGTATTGAAGTGGTTAAGGGAAGCCCTATGACAGAATTAAGAAAAAAGCAGCATGGGTTGCCCCCATCCATACCAGGCCCTTTGGGTCTGGTATTGATTTTTGGTGGGGGGACCCCCACGGCATTTAAAAAAAAAAAATTTGCGTGGAGTTCACCTTAATATCCATACCAGATCCGAAGGGCCTGGTATGGACCCCACGCTGTTTTTTTAAATGATTTTTTATGTATATTGACAGGATCTGGCAATACATTACAGCCGTGAGAAATTTTAAATTACATTTTTTCCTTTTTACTCTTTCTTGCATTGATCCATGTCCCCTGGGGCAGGACCCGGGCCCCCAAACACTTTTTACGGCAATAGCATGCATATAAGCCTTTAAAATGAGCACTTTTGGTTTTTCACGTTTGTGTCCCATAGGCTTTAATGGTGTTCGCAGAGTGATTGACATGTTTGGTATCTATTTACTCAATACTACTTCATCTTTCATTTTGTACAAAAAAAAAAACTGGGGATTAAATTGTGTTTACATGCACTAAAATGCATTCTAATGTGATTTTTCCTGATAATATATATTTGGTAAACAGTTGCACAAATATTGTGCCGCACAAAAAAAATTGCAACGACCACCTTTTATTCTTCATGGCTTCTGCGTTCATAAAATGTATCGTGTTTTGGTGGTCTAATAATTTTACCAAAATGCAGACTTTATTATAAGTATGAAAAATGAAAAAAAAAAAAATGCTTCGAAAGGGAAGCGTTTAAAGTCCATTTAAAATGACTTGTCCATCTAAGACTATTCTGTCCACAGGGTGACAACTCTGCTGTGCAATTTGCAAAATAAACAGGGAGGGGCGGGATAAACAGGTTACAAAACAACTTCACGGGGGGGACTCGGTAAAAAGAAGACTGCTGTGTTAATGCTAGCGTGGGACTGCTTCATATAGGTCATTTTTTTAAATTTTGCCCATAACTTCACTCTAAATACCATACATTAGCTACCGCTGACTGTTGTAAATGTTGTTAAAAGCAATGGTGAGCATAAATATGAATTTTCCCCTCTTGCTTTGATAGAAAAAAAAAACAGACTTCTTCCAGATGGAATGCTAATACCTAGAAGCCAAGATCCGATTGCCGTTCTGGATAGATGAAGTGGCTCAGAAAACACATGATACATAATGAAGGGGAAAAGACTTCACATTTAATGAATGTTCACTTGACACTAAATGAGCCCCAGATTCCAAATTACATCCGTTTAGGCCAATATGGCTCCATAAATCAAGACTCGAGCTTTAATAAATATTTATCTGCTTTTAATCAGCGTCCTCTTTCCGCCGTGTTAAACAGCTCTCTGCCGAGTTTATGGAATTATATTTATAAACTAATCGATAAATCCTTATTAATTTCATGTATAGTTTATGTGCCCTGTTCATCCAGAGATTTAATTAAGATTAAGAGACGTCCTGTGATGGCAGCGAGGGTCAGCTTGATAAAAATGGAATGGCTCTTGTTGGGGAGGAAACTTTTCCTTTTTTTTTTTTTTTTTTTTTTCCTTTTTTTTTCCAGCAAAGAAAAACAAAATCAACTTAAATGTAATCATTTTATCTTCTTATTTTACAGTTTATTTGAAAATACTTTTAACTTTTTTACATTTTTATATGAATTTTTTTTATAATTTTGTTTTTTAATTGTTATATATATATTTTCATCTAATTTACTAAAAACTTTTAGGAGATCCCTCTAGTGCAGGTTTCTCCAAACTTTCTAAACAAAGGGACAGTTTTCTGTCCTTCAGGCTTTATGGGGTCCAGACTGTGGTCAGCTGGAGTAAACAATGCCCTATCCTTGGTTTTAGTGGAAGGAATTGTGCCCCATTGTTGGAATTCAAGGGAGGAATAATGCCCCCTCATTGGTGTCTGTGGGAGGAATAGTGCCCCGACATTAGTGTCTGTGGGAAGGAATGGTGCCCCACCTTTGGTGTCAGTGGATGGAATGGTTCCCCAAGGGCCAGATACTGTAATGGCAAGCAAAGGGCCACATCCAGCTTGTGGGTTTCAGTTTGGAGACCACTGCTCTAGTGGCTGTCTATCGATTAGCACCTTTAGCCAATAAGTCAGAGTATTAGGGCACAATGCTAAAGTTATTGTTTAGTGATCTTGGAGTTGGATCCTGTAACTTATGAGAAACATTCTATTCTAAGACCCCCAGACCAAAGCCCCACTTGATATTTATTAGGTAAGCAAAAATTACATTCTTTTCTGGGTGGCATGACCCCTGAGCTAGAAAGGTTTGGCTCACTGAGGCATCCACTTTCTTCAAAGCACTGTAGGTCCTGGTTGCCCACAGACCTCTTTGAGATAGTGTCACATACCTGGTTAGAGGCCAATGTGACGAGAGGGCTCCCCTTGTGGCTCTGGTTTGAACACCCTTGCAGGTGGTAACAGGGAATGCAAAGCATAAAGTGGCATGGGTAGCTTTCAAGCCAAAAAATGGGGATCTTAGAACAATCATGAAGAGACACTATAGAGAAGCAGGTCGGAATGTTGACACCCGAGAGATGATTCAGGATAGGACCAGCAGGGAAGGACTGCAGTAGCAGTGTAAAGGTCAAGGGCCAAGCTGAGGTCATACACAGTTGAGCAGTAGGATATGGATTATGGTTTGGCTATCTGGGAGTTTGATCCTGTAACCTGTACCTGGAGGCAGTCAGCAGAGTAGCTCTCGCTAGGAAATGAGAATCTCAGAGGGATCATGGAGAGATACTGTAGAGAAGCAGGTTGGTACCAGCAACTGGTGGCAGTGTCTAGGTGAAGGGCCAAACCGGAGTCTTACACAGCTGAGCAGTAGGATGTAGATGAGTGAGTCAAGGTCTGGAGCCAAGCCAAGGTCATACAGAGGTGGTCAGTAGAGTTTAAGATAATAGAGTAGTCAGGAGCATAAGCCAGTGTCATACACAGTTGTTCATTAGAAAGAAGGTCCTTAAACGAGGCGAAGTCATAACCAGGAAATCCAAGGGTAGGCGCAAAATCAGGATACGCGGGAGCAAGGATCACAGACTAGCAGAAGATCATCCAGAAAACATCTGTCGCTTCTCCTTCCCTTAAATAGGGCGTTTGGAGCCAGTTCTAGAATTGGATGTGCAAGCACATGTGCCTGCACATGCAAAGGTCCATGTAAATGGGTGTGCCCATTGAGAATACTGGCGGAAGTTCCTAACCTATTTATTGGCTTGGATGGTGTCCTGATAGATGAGATAGGAAATGCTTAGGGAAGGACTGGAGTAGCAGTGTGAAGGTCAAGGACCAAGCGGTGGTCATACAAAGTTGAGCAGTAGGATGTAGATTATGGTTTTGTTATCTGGGAGTTTGATCCTGTAACCTGCTTCTGGAGGTGCTCAGCAAGGTAGCGCTCAAGCTAGCAAATGAGAATCTCAGAGGGATCATGGAGAGATACTGTGGAGAAGCAGGTTGGGAGTGGGACCAGCAACTGGCGGAATGTTGACATAGACAGTACACATGATGCAGGATAGGACCAGCAGGGAAGGACTGGAGGGTTGCAGTGTCTAGGTGAAGGGCCAAACTGAGGTCATACACAGTTGAGCAGTAGGATGTAGATGAGTGAGTCAAGGTCTGGAGCCAAGCCAAGGTCAAAAGGGTTGGAGATAATAGAGTAGTCGGGCCCCAAAGCCAAAGAAATGCTTATTATAGACAGTCACATGACTGGAAATACCATCCTTTATAGAAATGAAAACATATAGCTTGGAGAATTTAGGCCATTTGTCTTGTGAACTGGAAGCACAGCATGCTTATGTAGAGGCCAAATATTGCCCCTTCTGTGTACATACATATTCCCTCCCGTGTACACATAGTACATATTCTGTCCTGTGTACATGCATATTGTTATACATAAACAGAAACAATGTAGTCATTGTTCATACTTCTTGATCTTGCTATTATTTCTTGAGTAGGTCTCACAGCTCCCATATAATACCAGGAACTCTGTGTTTGCTTAAGTGCTCCTGCACTATCCAACATCAGTAACAATTACCATTTAATATGACACTAACAGTGCTACAGACACTAGCAGATCCTGCTGATGTAAGTCAGCTGACACTCACAAGGGTTATTTGAGCAGCCATGTAATGGGGAAGATATCTAAATGAGAGAAAAGGCTGCACACCCCAACTGAATTGTAAATACGCTATATATATGTATATATATATATATATATATATATATATATATATATATATATATATATATATATATAAATATCGTATACAAATGGGACTCAAGTCATACTGTAATTGAATTCATTAAAAATTATCTTTCCTTTTCAATCTGCAACTGCTGTCATTTTCTGCAAAATGCAATGCAATATGGATACCTGGAGGAGTTCTGTACACAGAATGTGATTGGCTGACTCATTTTTCCAGAAGTCTGCGCTAAGATACTGTACAAGTCAGATTTTGTGCATCCCCTGCAACAAGAATGCCATTTTTGGTGAGATACTGCCAAACAGAAATGACATCTAAAAGGATGCAGACCCTTTCAATTTCCTCATTAGAGCCCTGCAGGTGCAGCAGCTGATAATTATAAAAGCACTTCCATACAAATTCACTTTACTCATGGACACAGGCAAACAAACAGCTATTCTTTCAAAATAACAAAAAGTAGGAATCTGAAACAATGCTTGTTAAAATCCCTGCAATGTACAAAGATCACCCAGAGGGGACTGTTCTTTTTTTTTTTTCGTAACAAAAGCGGAGTTACTTTTTAAACTCTTGCCGACCACGTTATAGCTGAATGACAGCTACATTGCGATCGCACCTTAACGGGAGGGAGTCAATTGATGTCCTCCCAGAACCCTGCCTCCCCGCACCCCCAGGGCGCGCATCAGGAGTGCTCGGTGATCGATGAGTCTTTTGGACACAGCTGATCACAGATCGGGGTAAAGGGCCAATCACAGCAGCCCTTTACCATGTGATCAGTTGTGTCCAATCACAGCGGCCCTTTACCATGTGATCAGTTGTGTCCAATCACAGCTGATCACAGTGTAAAAAGGATTTGCTCGTTATTGGCATTCCTCTCCTCACACTGATGGCGCGTAAACAGAGGAGAGCCGGTAAGGGGCAATCCACAGGGGATATCTACACTGATTATCAGTGCAGCCCCATCAGTACCCATCAATGCTACCATTCAGTGCCCATTGGTGATGCCTATCATTGCCCATCAGTGCTGCCTTTCAGTGCTCATCAGTGATGCATATCAGTGGCCATCAATGCCGTCTATTAGTGCCCCCTATCAGTGCCCATCATTCCTATTCAGTACTGCCTATCAGTGCTGCATATCAGTGCCCATCAGTGCCGCATATCAGTGCAGCTTCATCAGTGCCCATCAGTGCAGCCTATCAGTGCCCATCAGTGCAGCCCCATCAGTGCCCATCAATGCTGTCTTTCAGTGCCCATCAGTGCAGCCTATCAGTACCCATCAGTGCAGCCCCATCAGTGTCCATCAGTGCAGCCCCATCAATGCCCATCAATGCTGTCTTTCAGTGCCCATCAGTGATGCCTATAATTGCCCATCAGTGCTGCCTTTCAGTGCCCATCAGTAATGCCTGTCAGTGCCCCCTATCAGTGTCCATCATTCCTATTCAGTACCACCTATCAGTGCCGCATATCGGCGCCCATCAGTGCCGCATATCAGTGCAGCCTCACCAGTGCCCATGAGTGTCGCCTCATCAGTGCCCATCAGTGCAGCCTATCAGTGTCCATCAGGGCTGCCTCATCAGCGCACATCAGTGAAGAAGAAAAATTCCTTATTTACAAAATCTTATAACAGAAACGAAGGAAAACTTTTTTGTTTCAAACGTGTTGGTCTTTTTTAATTTGTTTAGTAAAAAGCCCAGAAGTAATTAAATATCACCAAAAGAAAGCTCTATTTGTCTCAAAAAAAATGATAAAAATTGTGTTTAGGTACAGGGTAGCATGACCGCGCAATTGTCATTCAAAGTGTGACAGCGCTGAAACCTGAAAATTAACCTGGGCAGGAAGGGGGTGAAAGTGCCCAGTAGGCAAGTGGTTAAACTTGAGTACCGAATCACCACCTATCTAGGCCGAGGCCATAGCATCAGTGGGTGATTTGAGCTCTGCAGGGGAGGGTATACTAAACATTGGACGGGGAGAGGAAGGGAGGCAGTAGGGCAAATTTCATAGTTGGCCTTTAAAAGCGATGGCTTTTGACCACTTCCTTCCCTTTTAAAGCATTCACCTTTTGCCGGTCATAAATACAAATTTTGATGACCATGATAATTGCCCAACAATCAACATTGCAGCAGCTTGGCAATTAGGCCAGCGGTGGGAAAATAATTGTCCTCATTTTAACTAGTACAACATTAGCATTTACACAAGTCAAGGCGCGCTTTTACGCATAATGTATTCCTTCGTTTAGCCATCAACGCATAACCAGACGTCAGGAGGGTTCTATCAAAGTCGAAGGAACCTAATAAAAGGCGTGAGATTTCACAGCTTGACTCTGCATAGTTTTTCGTGCGGCGGGCACCGCCGCCGCAGACATAACAAAGAACATAATTTGATATACGTTAAATGTAATGGCTTGCCGAGGGACTGCGGGGATGCTCGTGAAGGGATCCTATGTAATGAAGCAAGTAATTGAAAAACAAGGACTTTTTACTGTATCCTCGCAAAAACATTAATAACAAAAGTCAAAATGTCATCTGCCTGGGCACGCTAGGTAGCTGGCTCACATTGTACAGTAATTTCTTACATTGTGTCGAGTCTGCAAAGTACACAAGATATTTTTCCTTCCTTTCATTTCCAGCTGGGATTCTCTCCGACAATCTAATAAAGTTTTTTTAAAGGGTACTCTAGTCGAAGAAGAAAAACATACCTTCAAGCTGTTATAATGGCAGATTCCTATTTTGAACGTTTGCTCCCGGGACCTAAAACTGTTTTGCTAGTTTGTGGACACCTGTCTTACTAGATGTCCAAAAAATAGGTGGACACCCTTCCCAATTGCTGAGGTTGGGTGTTTTCTGTGAAGGGTACTAATAATGCTAAAGCATGCAAAGACATTTTTAGACCAGCCTTTTTTTCAATCAGGGTGCCCGGGCACCCTGGGGTGCCTTGTGGTTTCTTCAGGGGTGCCTTGGCAAAATGCCTAAAAATTGCCCAAAAAAATTGTATACAAGCCGGCATGTGGAATAAGTCTGCCTTTTAGTTACACAAACGCTGCCGGCGTTCTAACGACCAATGGCATCATCTGTTGATATGGAGGACATCGCTCGTCTGTACAGCATCCTTGTTTCCCCCTCTTCTGCCCCTCTCCATCAGTGTTGGGGTCACATTAGCTGAGTAATGGATAAACATTGAGGGAGAATAGAAACAATGGAACACTAGTCCATTGCAAAAGTTTATTTGCTTTGGAAGAATAAATCACCTCTAACGTTGGGTGTCCTACTTGTGTGGATGTTGCTACCTAATGTAAAACTATTACAATAGCTTTTACATTATTGAATGGGGTGCCTTGAGACTGTCCATCTTTTTAAAGGGTGCCTTGACTGAAAGAAAAGGTTGACAAACAATATTTTAGACAATACAGTTTAGGGAACAGTTTAGGGAAGGTCCCTTTCTTTACCAGCATGACTGTGCCTCTTTGTACAAAGCCAGCTCCATAAAGACATGGTTGGATGGGTTTGATGTGGAGGAACTATATGGCCTTCATAGAGCTCCATAGAGCCCTGGGTTTGATGTGGAGGAACTGAGTGGCCTCTGTGGAGGAAGCTATGTCAGGCAATGAACGAAGTCACTCGTCCCAGCATAGGGGTAACACCTTGTCCCAAGGTGTGATCACCAATGCCTGGGTCCAGGTGAGGGCCATGGTCATGTGAAAAGTCAAATATTAACTGCTTCAGATCCGGGCCATTGCCAAATGACGGCAACAGCGCGGATCTAAATTGCCGGGACTACGTCCATTGACGTCGTCCCGTGCACGAGCGGCCTGCGCGCCCCCTGCAGGGCGCGCGCGGCGCGCTCGGTGATCAGCGAGTCTATGAGACTCGCCTGATCACAGATCAGAGTAAGGGGTTGGTCCCAACCCCTTACCACATGATCAGCTGTCAGCCAATGACAGCTGATCATGTGATGTAAACAGAGCCGGTAATCGGCTATTTTTCCTCCTCGCGCTGACAGCGTGAGGAGGAAAAAAAAACCCGATCACCGGCGGCCGTGATCGGGACATCAGTCCCGATCACGGCGATCTTATAACAAAAAGCAATAGGCAGCAGTGCTGCCTACCAGTGCCCACCATATTAACCCATCAGTGCCCACAGTGCCATCAATCAGCGCCACCCATCAGTGCCCACAGTGCCACCCATCAGTGCCCACAGTGCCACCCATCAGTGCCCACAGTGCCACCCATCAGCACCCACATCAGTGCCACCCATCAGCACCCACATTAGTGCCACCCATCAGCACCCACATCAGTGCAACCTATCAGTGCCCATCAGTGTCACCTACCAGTGCCCATAAGTGCCCATCAGTGCCACCCATCACTGCCCATCAGTGCCACCCATCAGTGCCCCCCATCAGTGCCCCCCATCAGTGCCCCCCCATCAGTGCCACCTATCTGTGCCACCTATCTGTGCCACCTATCTGTGCCACCTATCTGTGCCACCTATCCGTGCCGCCCATCTGTGGCCATCAGTGCCGCCTTATCTGTGCCCATCAGTACTGCCTTAACTGTCCCCATCAGTGCCGCCTTAACTGTGCCTATCAGTGCCGCCTTAACTGTGCCTATCAGTGCCGCCTTAACTGTGCCTATCAGTGCCGCCTTATCTGTGCCTATCCGTGCCCATCAGTGCAGCCTATCAGTGCCCACCAGTGCCGCCTCATCAGTGCATATCAATGAAGGAGAAAAATTACCTGTTTGCAAAATTTTATAACAAACTATTAAACATGATTTTTTTTTTTTTCAAAATTTTCCATCTTTTTTTGTTTGTTTAGCAAAAAATAAAAACCCCAGCTGTGATTAAATACCACCAAAAGAAAGCTCTATTTGTGGGAAAAAAATGATAAAAATTTCATTTGGGTACAGTGTTGTATGACCGCGCAATTGTCATTCAAAGTGCGACAGCGCTGGAAGCTCAAAATTGGTCTGGGCAGGAGGGGGGTTTAAGTGCCCAGTAAGCAAGTGGTTAAGGCAGTCCCTCAACTCAGAGATTAGCCACTTGAGTGTAGTGTTGTATGCGGAATTCTTCCAAAATGTCGTCCCTTGTCCCATACACTTAAACACGTGTATGTGTTGCATTAGGAGGGACATGCAGAGCCTATGCCCACTCCCATAGGTGTGCGCAGCCTATTGCATTAGGGTGTGCACCCCAAAGCTCAAACACACATGAACGCCACCTGCCATCACAGGGAGGAGGCTCTGATGGTGGGGAACAGTTTATTGGGAGCATATTACCTTACATCCCAAGTATAGGTGTAATGTGTTCCCAGTTGAACATAGCCTTTAATATAATGGGGGAATTTACACTGGCCACCGGAACCCCAACCACCCACCTGGTGCCACCCCTGGATAATGCTAATGCACATGGGGTGATTAGGGTGTGCCCAGGCACACCCAGCACACCCTGTACGCACGCCTATGCCCATTCCAACAGTCAGCATACCTCCATTACCTCACTCCCAGTAAAAGAATGGGGTCCTGCCAAGCACATAGTGTGGACCTCATGCATCTTCCAACTAACTCTTTTTGTTCCATACCAAGTGACCAGGTATTGGGTCTCTTTTATGCTAGTCCGCTCCCAGAGACTGCCGGAGACAGACAGCTAAAGAGGGAGCCAAATGCCGATCCCCTTCGTTACCCGAGAACCCTTCACCTATCCAGACACCATGCCAACAACTAGTTGCTGTTCTTCCTTCTGGTTACTGAAAGCAACTTTATTACAAGTTAACCTTTTGTTGATGTGATGTTTCACTGACCCCAATGTTCTAGCCCAAACCACGGTTCCTAGAAAGGAAGTGCCAGGACCCCACATGCACCCCTTGAGTAACTTAAGACTTTGAGCAGAATAAACAACTTTACTGAATATTAGGCAAAACAGGTAGAATATGCGACAACGTCCTTTCTCTAACCAAGCGTAAGTGTGGCTGCCCCATGTGCGGGTGTAACAAACTGGCGATAGTTCAAACAAAGGATGGGTCGGCATTCCGGTGAGCTTCTTAGGGCATAATTCAGAGTCTCCGTACGTGTATCCCGAGCCTGTTCCAGGGTCTCTACTTCCATGTGCTTTGGTTTGCTCCTTTTTTTCCCCCCTAGGATCCGGGCCTCTTCCCTTTATATCACACACAAGAGGGAGGCTGGATCCCAGAGGAAAACCTGCGAACACACAAGAAAAGATAGCATGAGCATTAACCTCTTCCTCCCAACCTGGGCCGACAGTAGACTAACTAACCAAGAGTAGGCAACCTGCCTACAATCACACATCCAGAAATGTTCCCATGCAGCTTCTTAGAAGCTGCCCCGTTCTTATTTTCTGTCCTGAGCATAGGCAGTACAGGCATTTTTTATTACTTGTGTGGCATAGGCTGACACTGAAAGGACCCACTCTGAACTATAGGAAAGCCTTGAGTGATCGAAGTATGGGTAAGGTCTAGGAAAAGCTCCCAAAATCTAGTTTCTTTAACAAATTAGAGTGAAGTAGTCTTACTGGATACAAAATGGGAGGTATCTTGAAGCCTCCTAGATATAGGCTGGGGAAGACACCTGTCAAGTCTTCATGTTCCCTAAATTTTTTCTTTGGTATATTATTTATTGGTGGAATAATATTGCTAGCAGTAAAATGGTCCCTGATTTATGTTCTTTCTGGGTCTTAGGTTCTAGGATGTATGCCTGGAACTTTTTAGTTTTAGGATAAGCATATAGGTTACAGTATGCTAGTTGGGTTGTTATAGTTCATCTGTGACTGGAACCATTTTGTTGTTTGATTTTTCTTTAATTTTGGAATAATTTATATAGTTCTAATCCAATAAAGCTTAGACCTCACCCCTTCCCTCTTAAAGTTTTTTTTTTTTGTGCCATTATGTAAGCAAAGCCCTATAGGGGTCTGCTATGGTTTATGTTTTATGTCTATGAAGCTCAGTAGCCATGTGGGTATGAAGTGCTTGATATTCACTCTTGTAACTTGCAAAAAGGACTGGGTGGCTGTTTGACAAACTGAGGTCACGTCCTTCAGGGTTGTCCCAAGGGTGACAGCTGGCGGGCAGGCAAATTATAAAGCAGACTCAAACTTGCTAAACTAACAATTATTATTTGCAATATTGATCAGTATTTTTATAGCAAGAAGAGTAAACAAGGTAAGAATGTCAATCTCATAGCTAAAAATAAAGGACTGTTATAGCAGGTAATGATTGTTATGATTATTATCAATTAGCAAATAAAGCCAACTGTGTGGGTCAGGGCAGAAGGCAGACATAATTTTTGTAGATCAGGCAGAAGGTCAAGTCAGGTTAAAGACAAAATTAAATTAGTAACCAGAAGAGAGGATGGTGGCTCAAAATAGAGGAACCTGAGAACAAACTCGAAATTTGGTCCTGGAGCTAATGCAAAGAAAGAGATTTGCCCCAGAAATGTTACATTGCACAATTTGAGTTTGACTATACTAAAGACAAACCGAAATAACGGTAACGTTGCTTCCTACCCTCATTACGCAAGTGATATAGATTAAGTTTACGTTCCATTTTTACCATTTACACAAATATCTGAGGGTTCTACCTCCCTATTCTTTGAGCCTAGGGTGGGATATGTACTTTTTTCTCCCCTAGACTAGCTGCATTTGGCCGTGTCCCAACACCCATTTTGAGATAAGGCCTGTTATCTGCCCTGTTGGGGAAGGATTTCGTGTGGGGCAATGGCAGCATCCAGGACACTTGCTAAGCATGGACTTGGTGGCTCCCTAGACAATGGTCTATTGGCCAATTTGACTTTGTCAGCGCCATATTTGTTCTTTGCAGACTTGTTGATTTTGAAGCTATTCTTTAAACATATTAAACATAACTTTCCCAAATATACTGTATATTACAATAGTTGAATAAACCCCAAGCCCAATCTCCACCTTTCTCCAGGGCTTATCTTTTAGAAAACAGGAGAGCCTTTTAGATTACCCATCTCCTCGTGCCCAGCAAACAGGGTTCCCTTGTACTCTAAATATCTGATATTATCACGTCCTTGACCTTCATGGTGCTGAGGAGGTGATTAGGAGTGAAACAAGTTGTTCTACACTCACGCTGGCAGCTTATCGGGAAGGATAAAGCTCTTCAGGGGTGAATTTTATGGAAATGAGGGGTTATCTGAAGGTTCTACATTACTATCCCTAGAGCCTAGGATGTGATATACTGTATACTTTTTTCTGCAGTAGACTAGCTTCCTTTGGCCATGTCCCAACACCCATTCTGAAACAAGGCCTGTAATCTGCCCTGCTGGGGAAGGTAATCATTTCCTGTGGGGTGGTGGCAGCATCCAGGACAATCTTAAGCATAGACTTGGTGGCTCCCTAGACAATGGCCTACTGG
This sequence comes from Lithobates septentrionalis, assembly GCA_037952835.1. Lineage (NCBI taxonomy): Eukaryota > Metazoa > Chordata > Amphibia > Anura > Ranidae > Lithobates > Lithobates septentrionalis. The sequence continues at coordinate 545,062 of JBBDGP010002224.1, forward strand.
CCAATTCGACTTTGTCAGCGCCATATTTGTTCTATGCAGACTTGTTGATTTTGGAGCAATTCTTTAAACATTTCAAATGTAACTTTCCCAAATATACTGTATTACAATAGTGTTACAATAGCTGAATAAACCTCAAGCCCAATCTCCACCGTTCTCCAGGGCATATCTTTTAGAAAACAGGAGAGCCTTTTAGATTACCCATCTCCTCGTGCCCAGCAGACAGGGTTCCCTTGTACTTTAAATATGTGATATTATCAGGTCCTTGACTTTCATGGTGTTGAGAAGGTGATTAGGAGTGAAATAAGTTGTTCTTCACTCATGCTGGCAGCTCGTCAGGAAGGATAAAGCTCTTAAGGAGTGGATTTTATGGAAATGTAGAATTCACTACTGGGAAGGGTCTAACTAATCCTCAGAACTATTTTAAGGCAGCGTTGAAAGGCGGAGAGGTGGGGAGGGTCAGAGAGGAGAAAGAAATTGAAAAAGAACAAAATGGGAGAGAGACGTTGGGGAGCAGCTCTTAATCTCAGCGGGTGACGCGGCTCAAGAGCGACGACCCCCGCCATCACACGGCGGCGGAACAAAACGCAAGGGTTTAAAGTAGAGATACAATTAGATATCTGCTAAGGAGGAAAATGAACCATAAAAGTCAAGACACAAAAGAACGTGACGTTGGCAAAAAGATTAATTAGGTAATTATTAGCGGATGTGAAACACATTGCCTTTCTCACCCGTTAGGAGACGTGTTTAAAAGCCATATAGACAAGACATGATCCTAAGACCCTCTGCAGCCAAAACTGACCTCTCAGTTTGGGGTGAGATAAGATGAATCAGCTTTCTATATTTCAGGTATCTCCTCAGGAGTTTGTGCCTTAAACCTCTTCCTCAAGGCCATGGTGAAGCCTTCACTATCTCCTGTTCCTCAAGTATTTGCTTACTGCACAATATGGCTTTGTAAGGGTCAAGGCATTACAATACATTTATAGCAATCGATTGGGTGTGATTACATGCTTCGAATGCAGAGAAAGACAGGCCACATTAGATGTTAATTCTGTGTACTGGAAATGCTTCTGGAACATTATCTGCAATGTGCATCAGACCATCAATCGCAGTTAAGTGTTGGCTGTTTTAAAAGGACCAGTCACAACGCTGATGCAAGAATGTGAATATTCGGTCATAAATGATCATTTATAGGCTTACTATAAATTATTTATTAATATGTTTCCCAATTCTTATGCCGCGTACACACGGTCGGACTTTTCGTCTACAAAAGTCAGACGGACGCCGACGGACTAAAGCCGGCTGACAATCCGATCATGTGTGGGCTTCCCCGGACTTTCAGCGGACTTTTCCAAATCTGACGGACTTTAGATTTGAAACATGCTTCAAATCTTTACGTCGTAACTACGCCGGACCCAGCAATCTGCTCGTCTGTGTGCTAGTCCGACGGACAAAAACCCACGCTAGGGCAGCTATTGGCTTCTGGCTATCAACTTCCTTATTCTAGTCCGGTGTACGTCATCACGTACGAATCCGTCGGACTTTTGTGTGATCGTATGTAGGCAAGTCCGTTCGTTAGAAAGTCTGCCGCAAGTCCGCCAAAAGTCCGGCAAATGTCCATCGAAAGTCTGTCGGACGGGCTGTCGGACTTTTGTAGCCGAAAAGTCCGACCGTGTGTACGCGGCATTAGTGTCACGTACCTGACTGTGGAGCCTGAGATGAGGAGGGTGGCCTTTTACATAATTCCTGTCCAAGCACGCCTGGGGACAGAGACTGCTAGGGCAGTGGAAGGGTGGGATGGGGAGGGGTTCAGATGCCAGGATGCTGTAGTAGTGAGCTGAAGCTGGGAAACACAGGAGTCCTTCCAGTGGTAGTATGGAGTCTGGTCACAAGCCTTGTTCAGCAGCAGCCAGGCAGATAGGTGCAGGGTCAGGAAGAAGTTCAAGGTCAGAAACAGTGGAAATGAAAAAAGAGCTTCCTCTGAATGATGAGAATGTCACTACACTCCATGTATCTGAGGCGACTTTCCAGCGAAACAAGGAGTAGCCCCGCGGGCAGGGCAAATTGTGTCATTGTGTGGCTAGGACAGAGATAGACCGAGGCTGATGCTATCTCTTTTATGTACCAGATTGCTTGGTGTGCGGCTCTCGGGTAACATTCTTTGCTCTTGAATCTGGGAATGGACTTGATATGTCCTCCCAGATCTGGCCAATGACACCCAAAAATCTTGGCTTAGGGTGGAAAGTACAGGGACTGTGGTGTTGCACATTGGTTGACCTAATTATTGACTAGGCCCCTTCCTGACCCGACACTCCCCCACCATATACATACATATACCGTACACACGGTCGGACTTTCCGACGTGAAATGTGCGATCGAAGCTTGTTGTCGGAAATTCCGACCGTGTGTAGGCTCTATCGGACAGTTTCCATCGGAATTTCCGTTGCACAAAATTTGAGATCTGGTTCTCAAATTTTCCGACAACAAAATCTGTTTGCGCAAATTCCGATCATGTGTACACAATTCCGACGCACAAAGTGCCACGCATGCTCGGAATCAAGCAGAAGAGCAGCACTGGCTATTGAACTTCATTTTTCTCGGCTCATCGTAGGTGTTGTACGTCACCGTATTCTTGACGTTGGGAATTTCCGACCAACTTTGTGTGACCATGTGTATGCAAGACAAGTTTGAGCCAACATCCATCGGAAAAAATCCATGGATTTTGTTGTCGGAATGTCCGATCAATGTCCGATCGTGTGTACGCGGCATTAGTCTGTAGGGTTCAATATTGAGTTGGCCCACCCTTTGCAGCTATAACAGCTTCAACTCTTCCGGGAAGGCTGTCCACAAGGTTTAGGAGTGTGTCTATGGGAATGTTTGACTATTCTTCTAGAAGTGCATTTGTGAGGTCAGGCACTGATGTTGGACGAGAAGGCCTGGCTCGCAATCTCCGCTCTAATTCATCCCAAAGGTGTTTTATTGGGTTGAGGTCAGGACTCTTTACAGGCCAGTCAGGTTCTTCCAATCCAAACTTAGTGATCTATGTGTTTATGGACCTTGCTTTGTGCACTGGTCCAAATCATTTGGTGGAGGGGAGATTATGGTATGGAGGTTGGTTTTTAAGGGGTTGGGCTTGGCCCCTCATCGATGTCTTTATGGACCCTGTTTTGTGCACTAGTGAGCAGTCATGTTGGAACAGGAAGGGGCCATCCCCAAATTGTTCCCACAAAGTTGGGAGCATGAAATTGTCCAAAATGTCTTGGTATGCTGACGCCTCCCTTCACTGGAACTAAGGGGCCAAGCCCAACCCCTAAAAAACAATCCCCCACACCATAATCCCCCCTCCAGCAAATGATTTGGACCAGTGCACAAAGCAAGGTCCATAAAGACATGGATGAGCGAGTTTGGGGTGGAGGAACTTGACTGGCCTGTACAGAGTCCTAACCTCAACCCAATAGAACACCTATGGGATGAATTAGAGCGGAGACTGCAAGCCAGGCCTTCTCATTCAACATCAGTGCCTTAATATACAAATGTGCTTCTGGAAGAATGGTCAAACATTCCCATAGACACACTCCTAAACCTTGTGGACGGCCTTCCCAGAAGAGTTGAAGCTGTTATAGCTGCAAAGGGTGGGCCAACTCAATATTGAACCCTACGGACTAAGACTGGGATGCCATTAAAGTTCATGTGCATGTAAAGGCAGGCGTCACAATACTTTTGACAATATAGTGTATGTCATATATGGCTTTTTTTTTTTTTCATTGTTCCACTTTAAAAAAAATGGCTGGATTCTTCCTGCAGCATAAGGCCCAGCTGTTCTGTGTCCTGCACACAGGAACACACACACACCAGTCATTGTGATTAAGCTTCTCTTTTCCTAAGTGCGCCATCAGAGCTGTTTAATCATTTAAGAACTATAGTTAAACATTGTAAATGCCATACATACTTAGTGAAAGCGTGTCATTTAGGAGAAGCGTCTCCTTCTCTTCAATTAAGATGAAATATAACACATGACACCTGACGACGTCTTTGTGCCTTCTAGATTTATAGGGTGTTCTTTAATGTACTGCGGATCATACATGATTGGATGGAGCCATGCTGTGTCAGTGCTTGCCTAGCTGCTGAGAATTTCCACGAGTGCCTGAGCAGGCTTAAAGGGGCATGGTTAAATAGAACCCAAGCCTACTCGCACATAGGCCACAGTCCTTGTATCCACAAAATATAGAGTATGTGATGTATAATATAGCGCAGGTGCTGGGCTATAGCAATATGGAGGAGAAGACATTGCCATTCATTGTTCTCTCCCTCAACTGAGATAACGATGTTATGCTGCACCGTTCTCCTCCAGCAGGTGGAGAGCTAAAGCCAAGCCAGCCCATAGACTTCTATACAGAAAGCTTTGAATCCTGGGAGTTGTAGTTTGGTGATGGCAGCCATATAATGGGACAAATGGACTTCTTACACTACAGATTCCAATTGAAACTATGCAGTAGGAGGGTTGGATAAATTATTTTTTTATTAAACTGCCCAGGAATTTTCTTCTTTTTGGCACCCAGGCAATGAGAGAGAGAGAGGGCACCTCTGTCTGGATATTCGCCTGGGAGCGGGAGACCATACCAGTGGAAATCCAAGTCTGCGGCTGGGAGGGAGGACACCCAGGGGCAATGCGGCACCACCCACATCACAGCACCTGTGTCCACTCACCCTCTGTTACTGGAGTATTTTGGGGAGAGGAGAAGGGACCTCCCCTTCTGCAGCGGGCGATCACAGCAGCATCCCGGGGACTGCTGAGAGGGCTACTTGTCCATTGCTGATACTGCTAGCAGGGTCTAAGCTACTGAGAGCAGGACACCAAGTGTACCCAATCCGTACTGCACCCATACAGCACCCATACTGCACCCAATACCGCACTTACTCCAAACCTAGACTGCGCTAGACACATGGCTTCTTTTCAGCGAGAACACGGGGGAACACAGTTCCGGCACCTCCAGCACTGAATGTATTTTATGGCAAGGAGGTCAAATAATGCTGGCTGCTGGGGGTATCTAATCTCGCTGGTGGGGATCTATTTTTGTGTGGGAGTCTATTGTTACTGGGTAGGTCTATTGTTGCTGGTGGGGCATCTCTTGTTTCAGGGGGGTCTATTGTTGCTAGGAGGCATCTACTTTTGAGGGAAAGGTCTATTGTTGCTGCCTGCTGGAAGATCTGTTGTTGCTGGGATGGTATTTTGTTGCTGGTGGGAGGTCTATTGTTGTGTGGGGATCTATTGTTGCTGATGGGTCTATTGTTGCTGAGGGGGTCTATTGTTGCTGGGGTGGGGTCTATTGTCCTGGGGTTGGGTCTATCAAATTCTATACAAATACTTTAGTAGCACAAAATGATACTTGGTTCTGTATTTTCTAAAAGGGGCGGTGTTGGGAGGTGGGTAGGAGGTAGAACCATGGGATGGTTCTCAGAGGTCGGTAGGGGGCAGAGATGAAGGGTGTGTCCCTGCACTTATTCTTTGAGAAAAAAGCCCTGGCTACACATATATAGTGTAGATGTCAAGGGTATGTAAGCTATGGCCCAGTGTACAGAGGTTTAGGAGCACATTATGCATAAAGTCCATGGGTCAAAGTATGATTAGATGGAGCCATGCTGGACAGGGGAGGGGTCAGGAGTACATTATGCACAAAGCCCATAGGTCAGAATTATGATTAGATTGACGAACTGCTGAGTCATGGGTCATGAGTATGATCAGATGGAGTCACACTGGGGGGGACTTTACTAAAACTGGAGGGTGCAAAATCTGGTGCGGTTCTGTATAGAAACCAATCAACTTCTAGGTTTTATTGTCAAAGCTTAATTGAAGAAGCTGAAGTTAGGAGCTCTGATCACATGATCAATGTCAGCTATGACACGGCCTGCATGTGATCACCGTGTCATAGCTGACATTGATCATGTGAAGCCTTCATTGACAAAAATGTCTTTGCCCTTCAGATGCCATTTCATCCTGAAGGTTACAGTGTGTATATTTGTTTAGTAAAGTAATTATTGGATATCATTACAGTATTAAAAAACAAAAATTAATTTTAAAAATTGACTTTTTGAAAAAAAATGCATGCTGTCATGATATAATAGAAAAAAGGGCTTTGATTTAAACATTGTAGCACATAAAACATATCTTCTTCAAAAATATGTCTAAAAATGAATTAGGTATGCATACAGTTATTGCCAGATTAGCCGACTCATACCAACATTATTAAATATGACTTGGTCATCTAGGCATCAAGACACCAAAAAACCCTTTTGGTTTCCCTTTAACGTAAACCTTTCATAAGAGAAATGTGGAAGCTATTGATGGTCTCCTTCTGCTAGTCTCCTGGCCATCTCTGGCTTCAATACCTTCTGAGCCACTGACTGGATGCAAGTACGTAGATCAGGAAAATGAGAGAAGTCCTTATCCACATATTCGTTCAGGACTAAAGCCTCACTCCAGGCTCAATATAACCCCCCCCCCCCCATCCTTCCCTCCCTTCCACCAACCCCTGACCAATCCTGACAGACTTTTTACTGTGCTTACTGTACCTGGTGAAGCAAGATATACTTCACGTAAGTCTCCCATCCAGGCCCCTCTCTGCAGGGGCCACTGATGGAGCTCTGCAAATCTGCCTGACACCTCTGGTCCCCTGCTGTCAACTTGAGAAGATATCAATGATCTTCTGGGTACTGAGAGGACCCCTCCACTGAGCAACCAATAGGAAGCGTTCACGTCACTATCCAAACAAGGAACTCACAGGAAGAAAACAGAAGACGAGAGAAGGATTGGGCCACTGGCACATGACCGCAGGTTTAGGTAAGTAAAATGGCCAAGAGTGGTCCCCTGCTGTCCACTTGAGATGATATCAATGATATTCTGGGTCCTGGGAGGACCCCTCCATTGGACAACCCATGTGAAATGTTCACGTCACTACCCAAATAAGGAACTCACAGGAAGAAACCAGAGGAAGAGAGAAGGATCTGGCTTGTGGCTTGTGGCCGTGGGTTCAGGTAAGTAAAAATGGCTATTTAGATATAGAGTGCAGGGGTCAAGACTATGTAATTACTGTATTGCAGTATTAATTTGAAATTACAATATTACAACATACCAACCAATCGGGAGTGCCATGTCACTGCCCAAAAAAAGGGAACCTCCAAGAGGAAAGCAATGGAAGAGAGAAGGATCAGGCCAGTGGCACATGACCGCAGGTTAAGGTAAGTAAAATTGCCATTTAGATATAGAGTGCAGGGGTCAAGAGTGTGTAATTACTGTATTACAGTATTAAAATTAAAATGACAATATTAAAAAATACCAAATGGAAATTAGTGTGGGTGAATTGCCATTGAACTACAGCACCACATCCCTTGTAATTAGAGAAAACTGAATAAGGAAGCATTGGGACTTTTCAGGTGTGTTATACCAAATGACAATATCTCATTAAAAGTTCATTATTTATTCAAAAGTAAGTTAAAAGTCTATATAAAAACATATAACATCATGACCCATTTCATATGATCCTTGGTTTCCAGGAGGTATAGTGTTGACAAAATGTGCGACATATTTCCCCTTTGGGCTTCTTCAGGCGTGTTTGTGCGCTAATGGTCATGGCATTCTAAAAACAAAATGAAAATTCACAGACAACAAATTATTACAAGAGTTTTTCCTAAATATTCAATGATGTTGATTCCTTTTACTTACCCCACACTTAAGGGTATAAAACTTGAATGAATAATGTAGATTATTCAAAAAGATGTTCCCAAAAACGTCCAACCAAATTGGATTGTGTGTGAATAGAATGCCATGACCATTAGCGGACAATATATCCCCTGAAGAAGCCCAGAGGGTGAAACATGTCAGGATTTTGTCACCACTATACCTCCTTGAAACCAAGGATCATATGAAATGGCTCATAATTGTATATGTTTTTATATGGACTCTAGAGTTTAACTTTTCAATAATGAACGTTTAATGAATTACTGTGCTTTGGTCCGATGTACCTAAAAAGGCCCAATACTCCCTTCTTCCATTTTGATTAAAAAAATACCAACCGATAGGAAGTGTCCATGTCATTCCCAACCATGGAACCCACAGGAAGACAGCAAGAGAAGAAAGAAGGTTCAAGCTAGTGGCTCGTGACCATGGGTTCAGGTGCGTAAAGTGGCCAATTGTTTTTGGCATAGCAACCAATTAAAGAGTGGTGTGAGGGGGGATGCCAAAATGTTGGAGAGGGCCTTTAATGGCCCAAAGGGTAAGTATGATGGCCAACCAACATTGAACGCTTCCATGTTTCTCCTAGGCAAACTTTCCTTTATTACGACCCATCCTGGAGAAGAATTTAGACTATCCTGGCCTAAAATCTACAGAGGTTTTTGAGCAGGGCCCCATTCTGATAAACATTACATTACTTCTAAATACAGGTAAAACAGTCATGTGCTTAATATATTCCCCATTTACCAAAAAATATTATAGCGGTCCAAAAGATTTACAAGCCTTTTCTTTTCTCTGCTCCCCATTGGGAAATTACACCCCCTACCATCTACGTGCCAAAGACCTGAAAATAGAGAAATCATTCGCACACGGCGAGGCATTCACACGTCTACGCATAGCCCTGACAAAACATAAAAGACAAACATATTATAGCACTTATACGCCAAGCTGGAAAATTATACAGAGCAGAGTAATATAAAGAAATGTACTGAGAGTTAAATAGGGTCTCTAAGGGGAGCGCTACTTAAGCCAAGTTAAGTCAAATTTTATCATTTAATAAAAGACCCAAAGCTGCTATTTTCCTTTATTCCTGCTTGCTTGCTATTTAAAAAAAAAAAAACTTTTTAAATATGCTCTAGCTGTAAGACTTAGATTTTCCTAAATATGCAAACGCATAGCTATTTACACTGTATCTCTTTATTTTTTTTTAACGTTTTATTTTTTGGATATGGCATTAAAAATAAAATGTAAGATCTTATTTAGCCGCAGGGACCTAATTTACAAAATTAAATGTTTAGTCAATAGGTGTTGACACAGCTCACAATCCCCCCCAAAAAGTTGTAAATAAATAAAACTACCTCTTTCATCCCAGTCGGTTATGATAATATACATTTGCTTTACTTGGAGAGAAAAAGATTAACCACGGAATGAATGTTATTCATATTGCAGAAATGGTGGCCCCCCCCGTTTTCTTTGTACTTATAGTCACTAGCATCCTCATGTTTATAATGGCTCTGATTCTGGGTAGGCCAAAATGAAACAAGCGTGTTCATTGGTTCAAGCACTGGCCATGCTCATATGCGGCAAGGAATACACTCAGAGGCCAAGGAGGATGAAAACAGTGTGTTGTAATGCCGTGTACACACGGGCGGACTTTTCGACCGGACTGGTCCGACGGAACGAATCCGTCGGACAATCCGACCGTGTGTGGGCTTCATCGGGCCTTCAGCGTACTTTTTCTGTCAAAAATCAGACGGACTTTAGATTTGGAACATGTTTCAAATCTTTCCGACAGACTCGAGTCCGGTCGAAAAATCCGATCGTCTGTATGCTAGTCCGACGGACAAAAAAGGAAGCAAGGGCAGCTATTGGCTACTGGCTATGAACTTCCTTATTCTAGTCCCTTCGTACGTCATCACGTTCATACCAACGGACTTTTAGGCATGTGCAATTCGTTTCGTTCCAAATTCATTTTTTAACGAATTTCAACAAATTCGTTAATTCGGGAATATCCGAATTAACGAAAACCCGTTTAACGAATTTTTTCCGAATATTCGGAAAAACGATAAAATTGGACATTCGTAAATTCGGCCATTCGTACATTCGTACATTAGTAAATTAGTGAATTTGTAAATTTGTAAATTCGAAAATTCGGAAATCTGAAATAATAGTTAACTAATAATAACTTAACTATTAGTAATTACTAGTAACTTTTAAATTATAGGTATTGTAATTTCCTTTCAAATTTGGCTGTTAGTGAACCTAACACATAAAAATTTATCCGAAGTTATGAATGATCCGAAAAAACGGAATGGAACGTAATGAATTAATAATAATAAATAACAATAATAATAATAACAACGATTTATTATTATTATTTATTATTAATTTGTTCCGTTCCATTTGTTTGGATGCAGCATTCATTTTGGATAATTCGTAACTTCGGATAAATTCGTATTTGTTACGCTCACTGACAGTCAAATTTGAAAGGAAATTACAATACCTATCATTTAATAGTTAGTTACTATGTCAGATTTTTGAATTTTCGGGTTTTTGGATTTTCAAACTTCGAATTTACAAATTTCCAAATGTACGATTTTACGAATTTACGAATGTACGAATTTACTAATGTACAAATGTAAAAATGTACGAATGTACGAATGAACGAATGTACGAATGAACGAATGTTCGAATTTACGAATGTATGAATGAACGCATTTACGAATTTACGAATGAGCGAATTTACGAATCGTGATCATAACGAATGACCTGAAAAACGAAAAATAATAATAAACTAATGAAACGAAAACGAAAGTGAACAAATTTTTTGGCTGTGCACATGTCTACGGACTTTAGTCCGTTCGTGTGTGGGCAAGTCCGGTTGTCCGAAAGTCAGTCGTAACTCCCTCGAAAGTCCGTCGGAAAGACCGTCGGACGTTTGGGGCTGAAAAGTCTGCCCGTGTGTACGCGGCTTAAGAGTTCCAACAACATACAAACAGGCCCAGCGGGAAGGCACAGCCAAATGGAGCCACTTACAATGAGTAGCAGAAGATCGAGATCCTGGAATGATGCCCACAGCTTCTGCAGCAAGGAGCAGGAATGGGGCCTGGTCGGTCCACACCCAAACGGGAGGCTTCCTTTGAGGAGAAGGTGTAGTTCCTGCACTTTCCCTACACTTCAGGAACCTTTCTCTGCCTCTAAGCACCATCCCTGCCAGACGGGGTAAACCTGTCCCTAACCTAACCGCTCGCATAAAGCGTGCCAAACCTGGGAGCCAAAGACCCAAGATGGCTGCCGAGGTCACGTGGGGCGCCAACGTCCAATCGGACAGCTGTCTCCCTGAGACCACAGGAAGTCATAGAGGAACCAAGTTCTTCACAATCTCCTTCTTCTTCTGCATTGCCGCTTCGGCCAAGCGCCACCTACAGTGGGGAATACAGACTGCACCTGCTTACACTCAGGCCACCACAGCACTGCCTATACACAATGGAGAACAAGTAATAGGATAGGCCAAATAGAATCACATGATAAGGGGTTGTAGTAATATCTTGGAATCAATCAAAAAATTTAAATAATTACGAACATGTGCTACTGTATAGAAAAATTTTGTATCAGCGCCTTCTGCTTACCTTATCTGAAGGAAGCCTTGAACTTCTTTATAATGTTGTGACATGTTCTGTTCTTTTCTGTTTCTATGTCTCTTTGATATCCAATAAAATTCTTTGGAACAAAAAGAGTCTCTATTATGGAAGGTCGAATGCGCATTAGGATATATCAGCTATTAGGCGTCCGTAAGGATGCAGTACAGGAAGTACACGTCAAATGTAGATCAAGATGACATTTACTTGGGCACAGTTAGTCACAGTGAAGCCTCCCATGACATTAACAGGTTAATATGGAGGCTCAGCGAACAACAGGTGGGTTAGGGGTTAGAGAAAGGTGGGAGCAATTATATATTTTATAGGAAACGTGGTTTCATGGCATTAACTTGCAAGGTTCTTCTCGTACCTTTTATCCCAAAAGGCTTGTGTTCAAGACTGGTTAACCACCAGTTGTTTCTAGCTACATGCCCAGCTCAGTCTGTCTTTTGAAAATATGTATACTTTTGAGCCATTGACATTGTATAGAGTTTTGAGCTATGGACATTAGGTAGCATTATGAGCTATGGACATTGTAGTCCATGGAGTCCACAGAGGATTATGAGAGGAGTGGTTCTTAGTTTCCTTTTGTTGTGTAAGAGTGCAATGTTAACATACCAAACAATTTTTAGGACAGGAGGGCTAAGGAATCTGAGCTCCTAAAGAAAGGCCAACTATCAACAGAAGAACTTGTCTTTTGAAATTATGTACCATTATGAGCAATAGACATTGTGTGGAGTTCTGAGCTCCAGATATTGGGTAACCTCAACCTTGGGCTAAGTAATCTGGGCTCCTAAAGAAAGACTAACAATCAATAGAATAGCCTGTCTTTTTAAATTATATTTCATTGTAAGCTTTGGACATTGTTATGTTCTATAGACATTGTGCAGAGTTCTGGCCTATGAACAATGTGTAGAGCTCTGAGCTTTGGCTATTGGGGTTGATTTACTAAAACTGGAGAGTGCAAAATTTGGTGCAGCTCTGCATGGTAGCCAATCTGCTTCTAACTTCTTCCTGGTCAATTAGGCTTTGACAAAAAAAAAAAAAAACTGGAATTTGATGTAGAGCTGCACCAGATATAGCACTCTCCAGTTTTAGTAAATCAACCCCATTGGGTACGGTTATGTGCTTTAGACATTATGTAGAATTCTGAGCTATAAACAAGGGGTGGAGTTCTGAACTATGGATATTGGGTAGCCTTATGACCTTTGAACATTGTAGTCCATGGAATGGACTGTACAGGATTATGAGAGGAGGAGCTATTTGTTTCCTTTTGTTGTTCAAGCGTCCAACGTAAACATACCAAAAAAATTTGTAGGACAGGAAGGCTAAGGAATCTGGCCTAAAGAAAAAACAACCGTCAACATAAGAGTCATGAGCCATGCACATTGTGTGCCACAGCCAATCTCAACCAGGGTTCTAAGGAACCCTAAGGGCTAGATTACACTTGCTTCAAAACGTGGCTTCGGACAGGCTTTGTTAAAGCTCTCTGAACGCCAGTCAAAGCTCCTGTCACTAAATAAAATGGTTAGCTTACAGTCCTGTGTACACCTTGCTTTTGCTTGGTGCTTTGATGGGGCTTCGATGAGGCTTCGGTGGGGATTCAATGGGGCTTTGGTGGAGCTTCAATGGGGCTTCGATGGGTCTTTGGTGGGGCTTTGGTGAGGCTTCGGTGAGGCTTTGGTGGGTCTTCAAGCGAGCTTTGCCATAGACTTCTATGGAGCTTTGAAGCCCAACTAAAGCGACATGGAGTATAATTTTTGAAGCAAAGCCGAAGCAAAGCAAAAGCAAGGTGTAAACAGGACTGTAAGCTAACCATTTTATTTAGTGACAGGAGCTTTGACTAGCGTTCAGAAAGCTTTAACAAAGCCTGTCCAAAGCCTTGTTTTGAAGCAAGTGTAAACTAGCTGTAAATGTGTGTTGAAGCCAAAGCAAGTGTTAATGAGCCCTAAGGGTCCTTCAGAGGTTGCTAGGGGTTCCTTGAGCTGTGGCTGATCAAACTCCCATCTGATGGTGCCTGCATAATCCAGGCTCCAACACCAATTGATAGAGGCAGCCACATGACACCAAAGATCTTTTTAGCTGTCTATAAAGGAGGCATTCTGATCACCACTGTAGGAGGGGCATTCTTCTCCCTGACCACCAATGTAGGTAGCCGTCTTCCCATTAAATCCTGATTAATTAAATGTAAAAGTGGTTCCTTAATATCTGAAAAGTATTTCAAGGGTTCCTCTAAAATGGTAGAGAAAGGATGATGTAGAGTTATGAGCTATGGACATTGTAGAGAAATATAAGTGGAGTGGCTTTTATTTGCTTTCTATTGTCCAACCGTCCATAATAAAGCCTTTGATTTTTTTTCCTGGGAGGTATTGATTATGTTATTAGGGGACTAGAAGCCCCCCGGTGCCATTATGCAGTTCCGGTTGAGCTCAGAGGGCGGGTCCCACTCTTCATAATCCTCATTACAAAGCTGCCTAATTTATCTTTGTTATTATTTGTATGTGCTAGTTTGTTCATTTGTGTTCACAATATCCTCTCCACTGTGCCTTTCTCTAGCATCCAATTAGCAGCACTTAACAGCTGTTAAATGGCGTAATTGCTCGTTGTTAGCTATCCTCATGCAGCATCAACCGAGAATTTAATTGAATGCAATTTACTGCTCACAAGTCCATCAGCTCAGTACAGAAAGGAAGAGAAAAAAATAAAACTCAAAGAAACAGGGGAGGAAAAAAAAATGAGAAAATCTATGATCTCGATGCAATTTTTTTTTTCCCCTGCCAAGTCAGGAAGGACTGTTCAATAAAATTGGCCTTTGCATTTCACTAGAGATAGGTGAAAAGCTGCGAGTTTAAAGACGGTGTTTGCACATGAAAGTTGAAGGGAATTAAGTGCTTTTTCCACGCCAGTGGAAATTTACAGAGGAGATAACGGGGACGTTTTTTCGCAAAGTTTTCCAAAAGTTAAATTGGCCACAGCAAGGTCTTTTCACTGTCCTTGTCTGGAGCGCCTTTAGGTCCTGATAACTTTTTTTTTTTTCTATACCGTGGTGAAAGTTTAAAGGATGGTGTCAGTCAGTCATAGAAATGTTCCATACATACTGAGAACACTTGTTAGTTGGCTCATTAATTAAAGTGGCGTTGTCATCCCATAACAGGAAGTGCCTCACGGTGCAATCACTAAAATCTCATAGAAGTTTTAAAAATGTTCTTCAGGAATTACACAAAGCCTACTTTTGCAGTGGCGACCACCCTGCACTGCAATAGTTAGATGCTACTTTAGCCTAGGGAAGTGATGGCGAACCTTGGCACCCCAAATATTTTGGAACTACATTTCCCATGATGCTCATGTACTCTGCAGTGTGGTTGAGCATCATGGGAAATGTAGTTCCAAAACATCTGGGGTGCCAAGGTTCGCCATCACTGGCCTAGGGATATATGGTTTGGGTGTTGTAGCACACCCCTGCAAGAACCTCTGGTGAACTTAGTCCTGTTCCCCTGGTTAGAGCGCTCAAGGCACACAGCATTTTCTTCACTTTTCCACTGACTTAAAGTAACAAAATTTGTGTGAGGATACCCCAAAACTAATGAACTGAAGACATTTAGGGCTCCTCTCCAGCTTGCTGAGCTATGCATAAACGTCCAGCAGAGTCTCTAATGCTAACAGGTGACTTTTCCCATAGGACCAAAAAAACTGCACACAGTCACTAACTTCCAGCACCAGGTCAACTACTCACACAGCCACAGGGTCATCAGTTTCCTCCTTACAATATCCACCGGCAATCTTTACTGAGGGAGATATGAACAAACACCACCATAGAACCGCTGGACACCTTTCCCCCAACCTCTTCCTGGTACTGTCCAGTGAGCTTCTCCAGACTCAAACAAACTCCAGGACTAAACTTGTGCCAATAGGCCCACTCAGCGGAAGCCTCAGCTGGGACCTTAATGTCTCCTAGATGGCACCTTC
Organism: Lithobates septentrionalis; assembly: GCA_037952835.1. Lineage (NCBI taxonomy): Eukaryota > Metazoa > Chordata > Amphibia > Anura > Ranidae > Lithobates > Lithobates septentrionalis. The sequence goes on from JBBDGP010002224.1 coordinate 560,392, forward strand.
AGAAATCCAGCCCCAGGGGCAGAGCTCCTGCACAGGAGTCTCCTACAGCAGGACTGGACGCAGGAACTCTGCACCTCCTGTCTTAGGCCCCCAGACTATTTATGGAGTTTTTCACCACCTTCTGGGCACACCTCCCCAGGGATTGGCTGAAGTCCCATAAATATTCCAGCTGCCCACTCTGTTCTTCCTCCCCACTAGAATTCCATAATTCTCTAGAATGCAAGGGGGATACTCAGAGCAGTAGCCTATGAAACACTGAGCAGGCCTAAACAATCAACCCCTGCTCCACTGACTACAGAGGAGCTATCTAAATTTACCTAACAGCCTACTTTACACTAAGAGGGTTACAGTGTACTAACTTACGGTAGGCTCTGACAGGCTTTCTCAAACCATGCAACCTATTCCTGCAGCCTCCTCGCTAAGCAGCTTTAGGCCTTGGTCACTTGCCTGCCTCCTCCATGTACAGTGCGCGGTTAACGTGATAAAGTCGATGAACCGCCCACATCCTAGGGTTGACAACAGCTCTGGAGCCTTATGGACCGTGGAATAGGATAAGTAATACATCTTGTCCCTGCACCCCTAGACTACACAAGCATAATCTTTGCAGGTTGAGGGGGGATCCACTTAAAAACTATTTGCTTAGGGAAACTGTATACACTTAGACATAACACATGCTGAAAAATATATATATTTTTGTTTTCAAAATATTTATTGGTTTTTTTCAATAAGTAAGTTGTACAGTCAACGAAGCATGAATGCAGAGTAGTCATATCACTAACAGTTAGATCCCAATGGGGTAGGCATTTCAGGCAGAAGAAGAAACACAAAAAAAAACACAGAAAATAAAAGAAAAACAATAATAAGTGTTAGGGGTTAGGACCCGACCTGTGGTTTTAACAGATAATCCAAAATAACAACACCGTTTACCTAAAGAAAGAGCAAAAGAGAGGATAAATCCCTAGGCTATCCATGGAGTAGTTGTAGGAAGCCTGAGGGATTCCGTCGGCACCCCAAAAGGGAACTCACTGTGACCGGCGAAACCTCCAACAGCTCCCCCCAACCGCCCAGTAAACATTGCTGAAAAGTAGATATCCAGCTAGTGAAACATCATCATAATATTTTAACCCCTTAGAACAGAAACCATCTGGGGTCATAAGTAACACTAAAACCATCGGACTGTCTGCGATTCAAAACTTAAGGCAAAAAAGAGAGAAAAGAGTGTGAAATGGAGAGGGAAGGGGGAAGGAGAGAGAAGAGAGGTAAGGGAGCCAGCCCGCGGGGAGATTTCCCCGATCCCCGCAACATCCAGCTGAGTTATGGTTGCATGCCCGGAATCAGGGAAACACCAATGAAACCTGCCCAGGGTTCCCAAATAGCCTCAAATTGGTCTTTTGAGTTGTCAAGAATGCTAGCGAGCTTCTCTTGGGCCATAATCCAGGAGATTTTCCGGATCGTCGCCTTAAGGGACACTTTGGGTTTCTTCCAGGCCTTGGCGATGGTGAGCTTAGCGCCCAGAAAAATAAAGTGGATTAGTTTGCGGGCAAGCTTCGGGACCCTGGGCAAGTTGTCATTTAGGAGAGCCATAGATGGTGTTTTCGGGATATGGGCCTTGGTAATTTTCTTTATCAGGAGGAAAATCTTATTCCAGAATGTCCTCAATCTTGGGCACTCCCAGAATATATGGACCAGCGTGCCCCAAAGTAAACATCCTCTAAAGCACCTCGGGTCAGCCGAGGGGAACATTTTGGCTAATCTGTTAGGAGATAGATACCACCTAGTGATAACCTTAAGACTAGACTCTATCATGGGAATATTCTTAATGCCCCTGTAGGCCCTGATAAAGGCGATCCTCCATTTATCTAGGTCCCACTGCATGGATAGGTCCGACTCCCATGCCAGCATATATGGAGTCTTGATTGACTGATTGGCGAGTGACTGATATATGACGGTAATGCCTCCCCTCTGCTCAGAAGACCTGCCACACCAGAGTTCGTATGGCGTGAATGAGTGGGGGGCCGATTTTGCCTCCCCATTGTGGGCGAGGAAAAAATATATATATTTTTAAAGCACTTTAATGCAGTATGCCCTTAATGGCATGTCTATGTCCGCAGCATGCGGTGGGTTACACATTTGTTGGTCCACTTCAACCAACCCCCCCCCCCCCCGAATGTCCCCTACTTCCCTTTTCCACACGTCCATTTGCTGATCTTCTGATTTCTTCACTTCTGGTTTCTGCACTCCATTAGCGTTAGTGTAGTGCAGGGGAGACATCGGGGGCTCTAATAGGACTATAAGTATGCTATCACATGTTGGTGAAGCTATTGATCCTCTTGTAACAGGAATAAAGTTACATGAAAAAAAAATGTAAAGGTACACCCAAGCACCTAAACCTCCCCAAATAAATGGTACCCCCCCCCCGCCCCCATGAGCACATACAGATTTAAACACACATGTCAGGGGGGCAACTACATAGCAAAATGTCAATTGCGCTACATATTGCCTTGCACGCCAGAGTGAAAGCAATAATTCTAGGCCCAGTATTCATAGTTGACTCTAAACTGATGACCTGACCTGACTTTTCAAGCGTTGCCTATGGAAAACTTGGGGTACCAAAGTTTGTTGCCATTTCACAGGCACGTGCAATCTTAAGACTTGATATGTTGGGTATTTATTTCCTCAACGCAACTTCACCTTTTATATTTTATCAAAAAGGTGGGTAATATATTGTGCTGATGGGCAACAAATTAAATGTTACTGTATTTTTTACTGAAAATTTGGAAAGATTGGAACAATCACATTTTTATTCTCTAGGGTATTCTCTTTACTTTCTGAAAAGTTATACTGTTTGGGGGGGGGGGGGGGTTTGAACTAATCTTTGGGCCAAAATTGATTTGTACATGTGTAGAATCGTCCTAGTGTAGGATGCTAAGTAAATCTAGTTTTTGGCTCCTTCTGTAATCAGGGGAGCAGTGATTATTTCTTCTGGTCTGCTCATGGTTTCACAGGCTCTGGGAAAAGCTTCCAAAATGTTGGGCAGGAAATTCAAATAACTAGCCAGCATATTTCCTGAGGCTAATAATGGCTAATCCTTGGGGTGGTGCACCCAGAAGGTGGTATAGCCTGCAGCCCTGAGGAGGCTGTTCTTTTCCTCAGGAGGCAAGGTTCCAAGAGCTTCAAGGGGGGCTGCTTGTCTCTGAAGCGCCTATGGACCCGTTGCTGTTCTGCTAGGTCTCGGCTGTGGCAGGGCTAGAGATCTGGGACTAACCTGGAGCTGGATTGAAGATTATTTACAAGGGGATCATGTCTGGAAGGAGAGTTTTTACTCACTGGGCCATCTATGTAGGAGGCTGAAAGGAGGTAGCTGTCCTGGGGACTTGTGGGTAAAGACCCTGATTGATCCCCTTTGACTCTGCAGCACCCTAAATATTGCACTGGCTACCAATAGCTGTACAGTCATGCAGGGTAAACAGATGCCAAGAAACTAGCTCATGGTCCCCATCTGTGAGGATTTAGACTGATCTGAGACTATCTCATGGTCCTTAGCTTTGAGGGTTTAGATTAATCTGAGACTACCTCATGGTCACCAGCTTTGAGGGTTTAGACCGATCTAAAACTACTTCATGGCCCCCAGCTTTGAGGGTTTAGACTGATCTGAGACTACCTCATGGTCCACAGCTTTGAGAGTTTAGACTGATCTGAAACTACCTCTTGGTCCCCAGCTTTGGGGGTTTAGACTGATGAGACTACCTCATGGACCCCTAGCTTTGAGAGTTTAGACTGATCTGAGACTACCTCATGGTCCCCAGCTTTGGGGGTTTAGACTGATCTGAGACTACTTCATGGTCCTTAGCTTTGGGGGTTTAGACTGATCCGAGACTACCTCATGGCCCCCAGCTTTGAGAGTTTAGACTGATCTGAGACTACCTCATGGTCCCCAGCTTTGGGGGTTTAGACTGATCTGAGACTACCTCATGGTCCCCAGCTCTGAGGGTTTAGACTGATCTGAGACTACCTCATGGTCCCCAGCTCTAATAGTTTAGACTGATCTGAGACTACCTCATGGTCCCCAGCTCTGAGGGTTTAGACTGATCTGAGACTACCTCATGGTCCCCAGCTCTGAGGGTTTAGACTGATCTGAGACTACCTCATGGTCCCCAGCTCTAATAGTTTAGACTGATCTGAGACTACCTCATGGTCCCCAGCTCTAATAGTTTAGACTGATCTGAGACTACCTCATGGTCCCCAGCTCTAATAGTTTAGACTGATCTGAGACTACCTCATGGTCCCCAGCTCTAATAGTTTAGACTGATCTGAGACTACCTCATGGTCCCCAGCTCTGAGGGTTTAGACTGATCTGAGACTACCTCATGGTCCCCAGCAGTGAGGGAGTAAGACTAATCTGAAACTACCTCATGGTCCCCAGCTGTGAGGATTATTTAGACTGACCTGAGACCCCAGTTTTGAAGATTTAGACTGTGCCATATCCACTTGGAGTATCCCATGGCCCAACCCCTCTCCTGTTACAAGTTCTGCAAGCAATAGATCACAAAAAGACATCCCCTAGACCGTTTATTGGAGCCATAATGAATAGACTGTTGATTGGGTGACTGTTTGGGAAAGAACCAGTTAAATTCAGTAGGCCCCTGGTGAGGGTAGCACTGCACACGTGTGCTTAAAAATAAATGCAAAAATGGCTCTGTTGGTTAATGCACTATAACACGTCGTTGCTTAGCCGAAGTTGGGGCCCATATTATTATAAATTATTAATTAAAAAATATTACTATAAATGATATTATTATACATTGCATTTTGCTAATTATCTTGTGAACCTTCAGAATTCTGGAAATATATGGACTAGCCTGACATTTCCTCCTCAAACTTGTACTTGGAGCCCCAAGAAAACAGGTTATGCAAATCTGGCGCATTCTCTCATTTCGCAGGTTTATCATCCGGCAGAGAGTTCCCATCCATACTTTAGACAAACAATTTGTATCATAAGCAGGAAACGTGGTCGCATTACATTCGATGCAATCGCAAAGTGTAAAAGAGGGCAATGCATCAAAGAGACGTCTGTATAGAGATCCCTTCCAGAGATCCATCACACTGTGCTGAGTCTGGAGGGCAGCGCAGAGGGCGATGCATCATACGGGGGAACTATCATGCAAAGGAAATTAGCATTCCGCTATTACAACGAGTACCAGCTTCCTGCGATAGAATCGTACATGCCATTGACATTAAAGAGTAACCATAATTGTATTTTCCGTGTGCAGCAATTATTACTTACAAAATAAATTTGATGCGACTTTCACAATTTTTGACATGTGTGCTGTACCATATTTGCATTACTGTATTACAAATATGGATTTGTAAGTTCTCCCCCTAGTGGCCTGCTTCCTAATAACAGCTGAGATTCCACATAGAAGACAGTCATTATTAAAGTAGATCTAGCCCCAAATCATTAAAACCTCAAAGAATTTCAAAAATTGTATTTAATCTTTTCAGATCTTTACTTTCACTAAATAATCCCTGGTGATCCTACCATGAAGGTCCTTGCTCAGACACTTCCTGTTGTAGGGTGATAACGGTCTCCCAACTGTGCCCTTGTGTTGTCACCCTTTCAAATGCTCCCCTGGTAGAGGGTGAAAAACAATTGCTATCCAACATCCGGGGCGCCGCTCTCCCAACCCAACCCATGTAAAGGGAGCCTCAGCCAGCGCTACTCCACCATTTATTTTTCTTTATTTTTCAATTTTGGGTTTGTCCCATTCACCACACATTTTTTTCACTCTATCAATTCACCGCTTTTTACACGTATACTTTTACCCTTTTTTTATCAAACCTCTTAAATTTTTTTTTTTTTTTTTAAATCCATATCAAGCCAATTTTTTTATTCACGTTTTGTTTTTTGTTTTTTTAAATTTTTTAAATTTGTTATATCATTTTTATTTTATTTCAAATGCATTTCATCATGTATTTAGTTTACCTCTTATGTTTATTTTATTATTTCTACTTTTTTCACTTTTTTTATTTCAAATCTCTTAAATTTTTCAATTTACTTTCCAATTCATGCCATATTTTCTCATTTAGTTTATAAATCCTGTATAATAATAAGATAATACGATTTTTTTCATTTTTATTTCATTTTTATTTTATTTCAATTACATTTCATCATGTATTTAGTTTCCCTCTTATGTTTATTTTATTATTTCTACTTTTTTCACTTTTTTATTTCAAATCTTTTTTTTCATTTTATGCCATATTTTTTTTCTTCACTATTTACTTTATAAACCCTGTATAATAATAATATAATAATAATCATTTTTAATTTAAAAAAATATATTTTAAATACATTTAATCATGTATTTAGTTTACCTCTTATGTTTATTTTATTATTTCTAGATTTTTCACTTTTTTTATTTTAAATCTCTTCAATTTTTCTATTTTTTTTTACATTTCATGCCATATTTTTTTTTCACTATTTAGTTTATAAATCCTGTATAATAACAATAATATAATAATAATATTTTTTTAAATTTTTTTTTATTTCAAATACATTTCATCATGTATTTAGTTTACCTCTTATGTTTATTTTATTATTTCTACTTTTTTCACTTTTTTTGTTTCAAATCTCTTACATTTTTCAATTTCCTTTCCATTTCATGCCATATTTTTTTCTTCACTATTTAGTTTATAAATCCTGTATAATAATAAAATAATATTTTTTTCATTTTTATTTTATTTCAAGTACATTTCATCGTGTATTTAGTTTACCTCTTATGTTTATTTTATTATTTCTACTTTTTTTATTTCAAATCTTTTTTTCATTTCATGTGATATTTTTTTCTTCACTATTTAGTTTATAAATCCTGTATAATAATAATATAATAATAATGATTTAATTTTTTTTTTAATTTCAAATACATTTCATCATGTATTTAGCTTACCTCTTATGTTTATTTTATTTTTTCTACTTTTTTCTACTTTTTTCACTTTTGTTATTTTAAAACTCTTCAATTTTATTTTTTCATACCATATTTTTTTTTCTTCACTATTTCGTTTATAAATCCTGTATAATAATAATATAATAATAATATATATTTTTATTTTTTTATTTCAAATACATTTCATCATGTATTTAGTTTACCTCTTATGTTTATTTTATTATTTCTACTTTTTTCACTTTTTTTTATTTCAAATCTAATTTTTTTCATTTCATGCCATATTTTTTTTTCTTTACTATTAAGTTTATGAATCCTGTATAATAATAGTATAATAATAATAATAATAATAATAATGTTTTCATTTTTTATTTCATTTTTCTTTTATTTCAAATGCATTTTATCATGTATTTAGTTTACTTAGTATGTTTATTTTATTATTTCCACTTTTTTTCTCTTTCATTTTTTTATTTTTTAATTTAAATTTCTTTTTTTACATTTCCATTTTCTTTTTTTCTTATTTCCCTTTCATTAATCGCATCAATACACTTCACATGCTTATTTTAGTGGCTGATGTCCTGCCCTCACCTCCCACCTCTATGACTAAGGCAGGATATAGACGGGTCGAAAACCAAAAGAAAATTCTTGGTCGTTCGTTTTTCGCACCTTTAGTGTGCCAGCTGCGACAGGCGATTTTCGTGCCGCAATCGAAAGTGCCCGATCCAACAAGCTAAATTTTGTTTCGAAATACAAAACAAACGATGGAACAATCGTATACGCCATTTCCTTTTTCGATGGACAGAACTCGTCTATGGCCGACCTAAGCACTGTTGAGTGGGACAAAACGCGTTAGTGCGTGGTAAGTGGAGTAGCGCTGACTGAAGCTGCATAACATTTTATACGGGTTGGGAGAGCGGTGTCCCGGATACTTGATAGAGATTCCACTGGATGTGTTCATCTGGATGCCAGCTCCTCTATTTTTGAAGGCCAATAATGTATAAGCATTATGTGTCAGCAAAAATCCCCCCCAGAAAAAACACAGAGCACTATTCTGCATGCTTACCCCATAAGCATAAATCCCCCCTCCTCCCAGTACAAATCTCTCCCTTGCTGAAATCTCCCCTCTCCCCACAAATATTTGCCCCTCCCAAAAAAAAATTTCACCCCTCCTAGCACAAATCCTATACCCCAGAAATGTCCCCTCCTAGTAAACCCCCCACTTTAAATCCCTTCCTCCCAGCACAAATTCCCCCCAAATCCCCCCATCCGAGCACAAATAGTTTCCCCCTCCCAACACACATCCCCCTAAATTACCACTCTTAGCACCCCCCTTGCTGAAATCCGCCCTCTCAGCACAAATCTTTACCCTCATCCTCCCCCAAATCCTCCCCCAGATCAAATGCCCCTACTCCCCAAAAAACATCACTCCTCCTAGCACAAGTCCTATACACCAAAAATATCCCCTCCTAGTACACATCCCTGCCCCCCACACACTTTAAATCCCTTCCTCCCAACACAAATTCCCCCCAAATCCCCCCCTCCTAGTACAAATCTTCTTCCCCCCAACACAAATTTTATTAAATCACGACTCTTAGCACCCCCCCACCTAATTTCCCCTCTTAGAATAATACTTACTCTTGCCACCCTCTAAATCCCCCCTTCCAACACAAATCCCCCCATCTCCTTGTGGTGCCCCCCCCCCGACCTCACATGATACCACAGTGCTCAAGGCAGCCGCCCCTCCTGCCCACCTCTTTTCCCAGCCCTGGTTCTAGTATTTAATATTTACTAAGTAAATTTATTTTATCTAAGTAATTTTGTAGCCAAAAATGCAAATTTTAATATGTAAAAAACTAATAAATTGTTAACACCTTGGTGCCGAGCGGCCGCATATTTGCATGCACTAGCGCCCATAGAGCTGTGCCGAGAAGATGTGCTCTGCGCACTCCTGGTACGGTGACCAGTCACATGATCAGAAGTTACAGCTTGTAACCAGTGTGTCAGGCAATCACGGTGGTCACATAGTCAAAAGCCCGCCCCACCTCCCAGCTTTCCATATTGTGCGCATATTTGCGTGCAATAACGCCCATAGAGCTGTGCCAAGAGCTAGCTCCCTGCGCGCTCCCGTCACAGTGACTAGCAGCTCACGGAAAGCAGCGATCTGAAGTTTTCCGGTCATGTGACCACCGTGACAGCCAATCACAACGGTCACATGGTCACAAACCCCGCCCTGCCTCCCGGAATTCCATATTGCACAAATACGGTATCTCACAAAAGTGATTTGGTGTTATCGCTCTCACTCTCTCATACTGGTCACTGGAAGTTCAACATGGCACCTCATGGCAAAGAACTCTCTGAGGATCTGAAGAAAAGAATTGTTGCTCTACATAAAGATGGCCTAGGCTATAAGAAGATTGCCAAGACCCTGAAACTGAGCTGCAGCATGGTGGCCAAGACCATACAGCGGTTTAACAGGACAGGTTCCACTCAGAACAGGCCTCGCCATGGTCCACCAAAGAATTTGAGGTCACGTGCTCAGCGTCATCTCCAGAGGTTGTCTTTGGGAAATAGACGTATGAGTGCTGCCAGCATTGCTGCAGAGGTTGAAGTGGTGGGGGGGTCAGCCTGTCAGTGCTCAGACCATACGCCGCACACTGCATCAAATTGGTCTGCATGGCTGTAGTCCCAGAAGGAAGCCTCTTCTAAAGATGATGCACAAGAAAGCCCGCAAACAGTTTGCTGAAGACAAGCAGACTAAGGACATGGCCTGTGGTCTGATGAGACCAAGATAAACTTATTTGGTTCAGATGGTGTCAAGCGTGTGGGGGCAACCAGGTGAGGAGGACAAAGACAAGTGTGTCTTGCCTACAGTCAAGCATGGTGGTGGGAGTGTCATGGTCTGGGGCTACTGGCACTGGGGGGCTACAGTTCATTGAGGGGACCATGAATGCCAACATGTACTGTGACATACTGAAGCAGAGCATGATCCCCTCCCTTCAGAGACTGGGCTGCAGGGCTGTATTCCAACATGACGATCCCAAACACACCTTCGAGACGACCACTGCCTTGCTAAAGAAGCTGAGGGTAAAGGTGATGGACTGGCCAAGCATGTCTCCAGACCTAAACCCTATTGATCATCTGTGGGGCATCCTCAAACGGAAGGTGGAGCGCAAGGTCTCTAACATCCACCAGCTCTGTGATGTCGTCATGGAGGAGTGGAAGAGGACTCCAGTGACAACCTGTGAAGCTCTGGTGAACCTTATGCCCAAGAGGGTTAAGGCACTGCTGGAAAATAATGGCGGCCACACAAAATATTGACACTTTGGGCCCAATTCGGACATTTTCACTTAGGGGTGTACTCACTTTTGCTGCCAGCGGTTTAGACATTAATGGCTGTGTGTTGAGTTATTTTGAGGGGACAGCAAATTTACACTGTTATACAAGCTGTACACTCACTACTTTACATTGTAGCAAAGTGTCATTTCTTCAGTGTTGTCACATGAAAAGATAGAATAAAATATTTACAAAAAATGTGAGGGGTGTACTAACTTTTGTGAGATACTGTATATGCATGCAGCCCTGCGTGCTCCCGGTGTCTTGCCGAGAAAGTTCCCTCGGTGGATAAGTTCCCCCCTGTACGAACTACTGTCAGCCGCCGGAGATAGCCGAAGCTCAAACTTTTCAATCAGCTGTACACGGCGCCTGCGCTCTGGGTCCAGGTTCCTTCCCCACCATCCAAGTGGACCTAGAGGGGGAATCAAAAAGAGCCGAGCGAAGCGAGGCCGTGCCCGAAGCGTGGCGAGCGAAGCGAGCCCGCGAGGGGCCCTCTTACAGGCGCCGTGTACAGCTGATTTTCAGCTATTCACCTTCGGCTATTTCCGCTGGATCCTACTGCGCAGGCACAGCGCCTGCGCAGTAGAGGGGGGTCCTTATCCGCCGAGCGGAACTTTCTCGGCAGAACACCGGCACAGTGACTGGCGGTTCATGGAAAGTTTTCCGATCATGTGACCGTCGTGACAGCCAATCACACCGGTCACATGGTCACAAGCCCCGCCCCACTTCCCAGCTTTCCAAAACCCTTAAAGGGCCGGTGGGAGCCGGCGCCAAGGGGTTAATATCTCTCGGAGATTCCTGTATCACAAAGCCAATCCAGGCACGCGCAGTACCTAGCAGAGTTCCCCTTTACGCGTCCGTATTGCTGCCTCTCGCTCATCCATTCGCTCGGCGGTTCGGAGACATATGCTCGGAATAACGGGAAGCAGAAGTAAATTGCCCTGACGCCGGGTTGGCCATTATCCGCTCGGTTCCCAGGCTCAGGTGGACGTGCCTCCTAAGGAAGAGACATTAAATGAGTTTGTTAGGCGAGGAACAGGTCTGCCGCTTTCATTATGACTTATAATTGGTATTAAAAACTCAGTGTGAAGCGGCGAGATTGGCCGCCTGCAGCCCGGAGATTATATAACGGCTCGGCTCTTCACAATCGCCTCTCTTGCCGTGTTTATCTTTGTTTATTTTCTATTCTCCTCCGGCTTTTTTTTTTTTTTTGGCGCGTTTTGTGTTTTCCTTTTTTTCCCGTCCGCGCACTCCCACCGCTGTCTGTTGTGGCATCTCCGTGGGCCTGTGTGGGCACCGTTTTTGGCTGGCGCCCAATTTGTCCAATTTGGGCGGGCACCCTCTGGTGTTATAGAAGGCTCTGACTTTTCATGTATTGTGGAGATAATCCCCGAAGGCGAAGAAAAATATTAAAGTAGGGGACTTGAAGCTGCCATTTTTTTTCTATCCTTTTCTGTTATGCCCCCTCCCCTCCACCACCCCGACCCGCCCCCCCCCCCCCCCCCCCCGGGGTCAACCTTTTTACAGTGGACCTTTCAGGAAATGTATTGGTCTCCTGACATTCCAGACTTCACACTATGCAATAATACAGAATCATTTTTTTTTATTAAAAAGCTTGTGCTCCAGGCCAGTGACATTGCCTTGGCTGAGATGATGCCATCAGTCTGCTGCGGGCAGGAGGAAGCATTTCCTCAGTCTCCCCCCCCCCCCAGTGACCAGACTGCAACATTGTAACGTTGCAGCTCTACCTTCTACTATTCAAACATAGTTCTTGAAGTTTTTTCCAGTGACTGTGGGTGGGTTGAGATGATGTCATCAGTCTGCTGCAGGCAGGAGGAAAGATTTTTTCAGTCTCTCCCCCCACCCCCCAATTGAGCAGACTACAACATTGCAACTTTGCAGCAAGTCACAAGGTTCATTGGCTTTTAAAGAGGACTATAATAGCAATGATCTCTAGCAGATCCACTGCACTTCTAAAGCATTTTCCAAGTCCAGCAACTTCTAGAGCATTTTAGGTCTCTGACCATTACTTGGAGCATGCTCATAGTCTCTGATCATGTAGTATGCCTGCAGTCTCTGACCATCTTCTATAATATTTGTGCAAACTCTGAGTAGCTCATATAGAGGGTCTGCAGTGTCTGGTCCCTCTATAGTATATCTGCGGTCTTTGGCCATCGCCTGTAGCATGCCTGTAGTCTCTATCCTTCTCCTGTAGTATGTCTTAAGCTTCTGACTGTTTCTTGTTGCATGTCTGCAGTCTCTTACCATCTCTTGTAGTAGGTCTGCAGTGTCTAACCATCTCTTGTAGTATGTCTCCAGTCTCTGACCATCTCCTGTAGTATGTCTCCAGTCTCTGACCATCTCCTGTAGTATGTCTGTAGTCTCTGACCATCTCCTGTAGTATGTCTCCAGTCTCTGACCATCTCCTGTAGTATGTTTGTAGTCTCTGACCATCTCCTGTATTATGTCTCCAGTCTCTGACCATTCCCTGTAGTATGTCTGCAGTCTCTGATCACCTCCTGTAGTAGGTCTGCAGTCTCTGACCATCTCTTGTTGTATATCTTCAGTCTCTGACCATCTCCTGTAGTATGTCTGCAGTCTCTGGCCTTCTCCTGTAGTATGTCTGCAGTCTCTGGCCATCTCCTGTAGTATGTCTGCAGTCTCTGACCATCTCCTGCAGTATGTCTCCAGTCTCTGACCATTTCTATAGTATGTCTCCAGTCTCTGACCATCTCCTGTAGTATGTTTCCAGTCTCTGACCATCTCCTGTAGTATGTCTCTAGTCTCTGACCATCTCTTGTAGTATGTTTCCAGTCTCTGACCATCTCCTGTAGTATGTCTGCAGTCTCTGACCATCTCTTCTAGTAGGTCTCCAGACTCTGACCATCTCTTGTATCATGTCTTCAGTCTCTGACCTTCTCCTGTAGTATGTCTGCAGTTTCTGACCATCTCCTGTAGTAGTTCTCCAGTCTCTGACCATCTACTGTAGTAGGTCTCCAGTCTCTGACTATCTCTTGTATCATGTCTCCAGTCTCTGACCATCTCCTGTAATATGTCTGCAGTCTCTGAACATCTCCTGTAGTATGTCTCCAGTTTCTGACCATCTCTTGTATCATGTCTGCAGTTTCTAACCATCTCCTGTAGTAGGTCTCCAGTCTCTGACCATCTCTTGTAGCATGCCTGTAGTCTCTATCCTAAGAGAATTTGGTTGGAGAATTATTTCCCTAAAGCTTCTATGAATGGCCATTTGTGCGTAGAAAGTGGCTTCATGGATTACACACCACTGAGAAGAAGTATTACCCAATGAGAATTTTGACGACACGATCCCATTAGATAACATATATTCCCCTGGCAAACCTATTGAGTATTCAAGTACATAAATAATGACACAATTTTACAGTGGGGGGAAATGCATTACTTGTTCCTAAAAGGTTAAAGGTATGGACTCACTGTGTAAACCCCTCCCGCGGACTCCTCCAGTACAGCACACGGTTGAAGAGAAGCTAGAAAATTTCTCAGACTGCCAAGCAGAACAACTGACAAGTCAATACAGGCCGTCCATAACGAGCCCTAGATGGGCCGAAATTACCAAACGTGCCGCGGACATAATGAGGCTCCTCTACGCCTTCAGGATTACTCTGCTTTATTGCAGGTCTCCTCTTTCTTCTGTTCTATTGACTTGAAGCTGTTTTGCTACTGTGGCCAGTTTGTTAGACTGATCGATGTGAAACCTCTGCCAGAGCGTCCAATAAGCTCTTTGTTTCTGCTTAAAGGACAAGGGCTCTGACAAACCAGAAGCCCCCCGTGCCCAACTAGGGTGGCCACTTCTTCAAGCCAAACCTGGACACTTTAGCCACATTATAGGATAACAGACCTGGGACACCTTTGGGTTCTCTAAAGAGAATAGTAATGCGGCATGCATAGTGCCTCCTCACCCTCCTGCCAGACCCTGTTCCAAGCTACAGTCATGTCTGAAAATTGTGTCCAGGTTTCAGGAGGACTCAAACCCGGACACATGATTCAAAACCCGTGCTGTCCGGGTGAATCCTGGACTGATGGCTGTAGTGATTGAGTATATCAATATGTATTGGGTATTATAATGATGATGTTGATGTAAGTACTCTTCCGCAGCAACCCAATTCTTCCAGAGAGATGCACTTTATTGACTTCCAACACAGAACAAAGTCCAAAGTCCACAGATGACAAAGAAATCCGACAGAGTATATCTAATTCAGAAACCCATCTCCTAGGTCTCTGTCTTCCCAGCCATACACAGACAAGCCTCACCTATACACAGACGAGCCTCTCTCTTCCCCCAAAACCTATAGACTGAATGCCGTGTTATATTCATCAGGCATTGAATGGCTGAGCAATTTGATTGGCCTTTCAATTTAGGACTTTGATTAGCATATCAACATCAACAAGTCCTCTTTAGATATATGTAATTAGATTAGATTAACATACCACCTGAATACCCTTTGAAATGTTCAAATAGACTTGCATATGATTAACACATCAAAGAGTCTTCAGCTTGTTCCCTTGCTATGTTAAAATTCAGTTGGACAATGCAACTGAATTTCTGGTCAGCACTCCAATACAATATTATACATAAATTGGCCGACATATTACAACATATACCCCCACTTGGGTCGGTTCTAACTACTAGAACTGACCCATAAATCAAACAACAAAAAATATCATTATGATTTAAGGTACTGGATGCTTCACAATGGCTCATATAAAATATGAAGTTGAAACTGGTTACATCTCTCTTCGCCAGCCTCTAAAATATCCCCATGAAACAGTTATTAGATAATATAACTTTTAGACCATGACTGGAAAAGAATTTGGTAAACATCAGTGGCCCATATAGCTGTTAGGCCTTATATCACATCAAGATCTTGAATATTGCGCAAAGACGAGCTGATGTCACAGTCCATCCTTCGGTCTGACTTCATCACATCTCTCACCATCTCACTGAAAGTAAACTTGGTATGCTCTGGGAACTCCAATCCACATAAGTCCAGGATTTTTCCATCTCCAGGCTCAAGCTTTCCATTTTTAAAGATGCTTTTACGCAAACACTCTACTTTCATCTTTATAGCAAGAAGAACGATCAATGTACCAGCACTCACTTTCAAGGTCAATAGGTTTGGATATGGCAATAAAAACTGTGCTTCAAACTATTTTCTTGCACTTGACATTCATGAGTCCATCTTGCAAGCATTTTACAATTCACATCTGCTTCTTTCCATTTCCTATTTGAACAAAGATGACTGGGATGTGTACCTGTCAAGTATCAGAATTTGTTGATTGCCAGCCACAATTTGCTTTTGTAATTTGCTGTAGGCCGACCCCTCATTGTCTTCAATAAAGCAGTTACTTGGATCATTCAGTCCATAATTACACTTGAATGGTATACCAACATATACATATACCCCCACACGATGGTTCAGATAGAATCAGCTTGACATCAGTGTTTATCAGATCTTCTGTCCAGACAAAGCGGCAGTGGAAATTCTTGCCAGTATCTTCACCATGAAAGGTAGAAACTTATTTTTCATCCATATATGTCATAGCCTTTAGCATATTATAAACAACTGAATCAACAAAGTTTCAAATCATGACTAGAGTGATGAATTTCACTCACCCCTCTTATAAATTTAGGAAAACCACCCAACATACTATAATTTATGCTATGCCAAGCCACAGTGCAGCATCTCACCTTAGATGTCAAATATATTGATCAATACGCATTATGTAATATGTACAGATGTTATGAAAATTATTTTAGGTTACAATGCCTCTCTTTGGTTTTAAGATAAAGTTCAAGAAATAAAACAAACAAAAATAAAAAATGAAAAGCAAAATATATCAGGAAAAGGGAGAAAAATTAAAAATTAGGGCGTTGAAGAAAAAAGAAAAAAAGGTCCATTGCTTGATGAATTTCGAGAGAGTCCATGAATGCTTTATAATTCCATGTATAGTGATATATTGTCTATTCAGCATTTCTCCCATAATTCTCCACCACTATTCAATTTCAGACTTCTGCTATTCACATGCAAGCCTCTTCAGACGTCCCTGAAAAACAAAACTCTCCAACAAAACTAATTAGCAAGGTCCTTAAACATTGTTTGAAGTTAAAACAAAACACTATTTACACGTTTACAGTTTGGAGCTAATTCACCCCTACTGCTAGAGAAGTGTCATTTGCATTCAAAAACAGATCTGGAGAATATACATCTTGTACATTCATGACACCCTGTATCCCCTTCAACTGCTCTAATAATGTATCACGTTCCCCTCTCATCTTGTCATACTCAATTTTCAGCTGGTCATATTTGTGTTTTAACTGAGAAAACGGTATCCAAGTCTTTGACCTTTTCTTATTATTATTTTGGTCAGCTCTGTTTTTCATATTAATATCACCAATGTTTGACCCGGAGTGTCCTCTCTGGGTGTCATCATAGGATATTATCTTCTGATCTTTATGCTCAGTATTTGTCCTAAACAATGTGGCTAAATCAATTTTGACAGCCTGCTCATTTGACTTTCTCCATAAATGGTCTGCTCTCAACAATATGTCTTTTAAATCATGAGGATTTGGGGTAACTAATAAAATATTTTGTTTGATATCTTCATGCAACGCATCTTGAAACATACTCATATGTATCAAGCCACCACGCTCAAATGCAAGATTATTACCGACCAATAATTCCATAATAGTTGCTATCCTGTGTGACAATTCATAGGGAGATTCATTTTGCATTTGTTGGATCTTCCCATGAATAGTAACATCAGAACGTACACCATACAAAATACATAATAATTCCAGTAATATGTCCCTTGTCCTCAGAGGCTGAATACAGATTTGTTTAATTCTCATCCAAAGACCACTTCCTATAGAATGTTGCAAAACTCTTTCTAAGTCAGATGGGTTGAGATTGTACATATCTCTGACCTGCTGCACGTCACAAAACCATTTTAAAAATCTGTTTAAATCATGGTATGGAACCATTCCTATTTCTTTAAGAATTGCGTCTAATAATTTTGGTTTCAATGGCTTCATTACAAGCTGAACTTCACCTGTATTATTATTATTGTTATAAACTGTGGTAGTCACAGTGGGGGCAGCTGGTAATGCATTATCAGATTTAATATGAGGTTCTGTTTGCTGCAGATTGCTGAATCCAAGATTTGATGCATATCTGCATTCCTGAGATCTCTTCTCTAATTCCATAATTCTTAATTTTAATCTCTCATTTTCCTCTGATAATTCATCACAACGTTTAGATTTCTCAAGTAAAGCTTCTCCAATGGTAACCGCATGCAATTTTAAATTTACTGTCTCAGTGTCTGATTGGTTTTGTAACCTCTCACAAACATTGTTGCTATTATCAACTGCCTTCTGTAACTGGGTAATTTCCTCAATCTTACCATTCAAAGAACTTTCCATTGTTAAACAGCAAGATAACAAGCCCTGTATAATACAACCTTTTCTTTTACTTTCTGAAATTTTGCTATCAAAAACATTTTTCTCTAAAAATTCCTTCATCATCGTCCATGTCTGCTTACATTTTTCTGGAATTTCATAAGGACCGCCATGGCGCTTAATACATTTTAATACCCATCTGCTAACTTTATCAGAACTGACACTGGCTTCACACTGAGTAAGCATTTTGACTATATTACTAATAATTTAAAAAAAAGGAAATATTTTACTCACCGCATTAGTTACTCCTTCAGCTTCCAGTTCAGGTCTTCTGGTACACGACACAGCCCTTTTTTGTTGTTTCCAGTCTTCAGAGAATAATTCTGGGGTTCCCAACTTGTTAAATTTTGTAATCCAGACTCTCTTATGTCACAACCAGACATTAGAGTCACAGCACAGCTCTTGGTTCTTCATCAGACTTCTGTCCAACTCGCAGGATTGTTGTCACCACCGACTTCTGTTACTAAGTCCGAAAATGCTCTTCTGGTCGCTTTCACGGCACCAGTGTAGTGATTGAATATATTAATATATATTGGGTATTATAATGATGATGTTGATGTAAGTACTCTTCCGCAGCAACCCAATTCTTCCAGAGAGATGCACTTTATTGACTTCCAACACAGAACAAAGTCCAAAGTCCACAGATGACAAAGAAATCCGACAGAGTATATCTAATTCAGAAACCCATCTCCTAGGTCTCTGTCTTCCCAGCCATACACAGACAAGCCTCACCTATACACAGACGAGCCTCTCTCTTCCCCCAAAACCTATAGACTGAATGCCGTGTTATATTCATCAGGCATTGAATGGCTGAGCAATTTGATTGGCCTTTCAATTTAGGACTTTGATTAGCATATCAACATCAACAAGTCCTCTTTAGATATATGTAATTAGATTAGATTAACATACCACCTGAATACCCTTTGAAATGTTCAAATAGACTTGCATATGATTAACACATCAAAGAGTCTTCAGCTTGTTCCCTTGCTATGTTAAAATTCAGTTGGACAATGCAACTGAATTTCTGGTCAGCACTCCAATACAATATTATACATAAATTGGCCGACATATTACAACAATGGCAAGCCTATGCCCAACCTGCAGCCTGTGGGCCCATGGCACTTATTGTGCAGGCCTTGCCCCCCCGTGGACAGTAATCTTTGTTTCCCTGATTTATTTCTTTCACTCTATCTTACTGCACTGCATCAAAAAAAAAAAAAAAAAAGTAGCCGGTACATTTTGTTATACACGCTGGTGTGTTGGCAGCCCATTAGAATGATCATTTTGCAAGCCGGAAGCTAACGATCCCAAACTGTTTGCGGGCTTTCTTGTGCAACATCTTTAGAAGAGGCTTCCTTCTGGGACGACAGCCATGCAGACCAATTTGCTGCAGTGTGGGGCGTATGGTCTGAGCACTGACAGGCTGACCCCCCCCCCCACCCCCCAACCTCTGCAGCAATGCTGGCAGCACTCATACGTCTATTTCCCAAAGACAACCTCTGGAGATGACGCTGAGCACGTGGACTCAACTTCTTTGGTCGACCATGGGGAGGCCTGTTCTGAGTGGAACCTGTCCTGTTAAACCGCTGTATGGTCTTGGCCACCATGCTACAGCTCAGTTTCAGGTTCTTGGCAATCTTCTTATAGCCTAGGCCATCTTTATGTACAGCAACAATTCTTTTTTTCAGATCCTGAGAGAGTTCTTTGCCCTGAGGTGCCATGTTGAACTTCCAGTGACCAGTATGAGAGAGTGAGAGCGATAACACCAAATTTAACACACCTGCTCTCCATTCACAGCTGAGACCTTGTAACACTAATGAGTCACATTACACCTGGGAGAGAAAATGGCTAATTGGGCCCAATTTGGACATTTTCACTTAGGGGTGTACTCACTTTTGTTGCCAGCGGTTTAGACATTAATGGCTGCGTGTTGAGTTATTTTGAGGGGACAGCAAATTTACACTGTTATACAAGCTGTACACTCACTACTTTACATTGTAGGAAAGTGTCATTTCTTCAGTGTTGTCACATGAAAAGATAGAATAAAATATTTACAAAAATGTGAGGGGTGTACTCACTTTTGTGAGATACTGTATATGGGCAAATATATGGGGACAGCCTTCCATATGGTTGAGTTAATGTGCTTCCAGTGAATGCTACAATATATGAAGATATTTTGGACAATTATGTCTGTCCAACCTTGTGGTAACAGTTTGGGAAAGGCCCCTTTCTATTCTAGCATGACTGCGCCCCTGTGCACAAACTCATTAAATACACCTTCATAAAGACGTGTTTAATGAGTTTGGCATGGAGGATTTCGAGTGTCCTCCATACTAGCCTGACCTCAACTCTACTGAACACTTTTAAGAAGAATTTGAACACCAATGTAAACCAGGTCTTCTCATCCAACATCAATACCTGACCTCAAAAATGCTCTTTTGGCTCACATTTGCCCATACAGTATATGTAGGTGTGATGGTCTGGTGCCAATAGACTTTTGGCCAAATTACTGATATGAGTCTATCGGTAGCTGACCGGCAATCTCAAAGGTATACTACAGTGAAGCTATAACATTAGTGGCACTAAGAAATCAAAACAAAAACTTTAGAGATTGTATCCCAATTCTAATGCATATGTCATAAGTCCATCAGATACAGTTCATATGGGGTTTGAATCAAGCTGAATCCCGTCACCACACCCAGTGTGAGAAATGCCCTAAGGTAATGAACTTATAATATAAAGACATTTTGGACAATTATGTCCTTCCATCTTTGTGGTAACAGTTAGGTAAAGGTCCATTTCCTTTCCATAAAGAACCCAGAGGCCCCAGGACCATCCATCTCCTGCCCTCTTTTTCTTTTGATATCATCGCTGGTGGTTCCATGTCCTCTGCTTCCTTATTTCCTACCATCAGATCTTTCCAGATGAGATGCAAAAGCCTTGCAAACAAAACTCAAAGATCCAGAAGGGGCCTCGATTGGTTCCATATCTTCTACTTCCTTATTTCCTACCATCAAATCTGTCCAACATTTTTCTAAAAGTTTGGTGAAGGCCCTTTACTGTTCTATGCCTCTGTGTACAAAGCCAGCTCCATAAAGACCCTAGAGGCCCCATGAACCATCCATCTCATGCCTTCTTTTTCTTTTGATACCATCCCTGCTGGTTCCATATCTTCTACTTCCTTATTTCCTACCATCAAATCTGTCCAACATTTTTCTAAAAGTTTGGTGAAGGCCCTTTACTGTTCTATGCCTCTGTGTACAAAGCCAGCTCCATAAAGACCCTAGAGGCCCCATGAACCATCCATCTCATGCCTTCTTTTTCTTTTGATACCATCCCTGCTGGTTCCATATCTTCTGCTTCCTTATTTCCTACCATCAAATTTGTCCAGATGAGATGCAAAAGCCTTGCAAACAAAAGTCAAAGATCCAGGAGACCTCTGGTGGTTCCATACCTTCTACTTCTTTATTTCATACCATCAAATCTGTCCAGATGAGATACAAAAACATTGCAAACAAAACTTGAATGCCCAAGAGGCCTTTGGTATTTCCATACCTTCTGCTTCCTTATTTCTTACCATCAGATCTGTCCAGATGAAATGCAAAAGCCTTGCAAACTAAACTTGAATGCCCAAGAGGCCTTTGGTATTTCCATATCTTCTGCTTCCTTATTTCATACCATCAAATCTGTCCAGATGAGATACAAAAACATTGCAAACAAAACTTGAATGCCCAAGAGGCCTTTGGTATTTCCATATCTTCTGCTTCCTTATTTCTTAACATCAGATCTGTCCAGATGAAATGCAAAAGCCTTGCAAACTAAACATGAAGGCCCAAGAGGCCTCTGGTGGTTCCATATCTTCTGCGTCCTTATTTCCTACCATTAAATCTGTCCAAATGAGATGCAAAAGCTTTGCAAATAAAAACCAAAGACCCAGGAGGCCTCTGGTGGTTCCATATTTTCTATCTCCTTATTTCCTGCCATCAAATGTGTTCAGATGAGATGCAAAAACCTTGCAAACAAAACTCAAAGATCCCCCATCCCATCATATCCCATACTTTCCAAAAATATACTGTAGCGTTCCATTTCTGTCTTCCGTCTTGCCATAATCCCTTATGGTTCTGTTTATTTGAATTTTTTCCCTCAGATTCCTAACACTGCAAATCACAGGTTTGACAAAGTAGCTAAGAACAAGCCTGTGCCGCCTATATCAGCAGGAAGTGTCTCGCTGTCATGGCTCCCCGCGGTAAGATCTGCAAAGTGGAGTCCACTGCATAAACAACCATCAGACAGCCAGCAACCTGCGCTCTTTACATAAACACCGCATTAAAAGGCATCCTGGGAGTGCAAACAGACTTAAGGCGATGCCACGAAAAGGCTGCTTATTTGATCTTTCAGGAAATAATGCTTGTCGGAGAATACATTTCCGTAAGGCTGTCTAACAGGTCTCGGCACAGCGATAAAACATTTTTCCCTCAAACGGTCGGCTGCAAAGGGAAGGTTTTTATTTATTGTAAAAGGCGTTTAATTTGAACTTTGTGCGCCCGTCAATCCGCCCGAATGTATTTCTTTGCCAGCTGATACGGCAATTTAAATGTGCATTATTCTAAGTTGGTGAATGTTAGGAGTAAGCAAGTTTGGAGAGCGCGGAGAGGCCGATAGGATGGCCTAATCTCACACAGACTTATGCCACAAAAGCTGGTTTAATTCAGTGATAAAGCAGAATGTGTTTCCGGGAGAAAATAATCCAATCTCCTTTCAGAGCAAAACATTCCGATAAACGAGGAACTATTCCCATTCACTTCTACTAATATGTTTTGGTTATCATTTGATAGGCGTCTCCTCCGAGCCAAGGTATACGGAATGCAAAATATATTGTACTGTGCACAGCGAGGGAGGCTTGTATTGGGGTTTTATTTGTAATTATATTGTCAGAAGTTTTTATGAGAAACTTTTGGCTTACTTGTAATCAAGGGTCTCCCTTCCTTTCTCCCTTACTTTCTCCCTCCCTTCTTTCCTTCTTTCGTTCCCTCCCATTTTTCCTATCCTTCCTCCCTACCTTCCTACTTTCCTTCCTTCCTTTCCTTCCCTCCCTTCCTTCCCTTCCCTCCCTTCCTTCCCTCCCTTCCTTCCTTCCTTCCTTCCTTCCTTCCTTCCTTCCTTCCTTCCTTCCTTCCTTCCTTCCTTCCTTCCTTCCTTCCTCTGTTACTACATTAATTCATTCCTTCCTTACTTGTAATCAAGGGACTCCCTTCGTTCCTTCCTCCCTTCCTTTCCCCCTCATACTTTCCTTCCCTTCCTTCCTTATAATCAAGGGTTTCCCTTCCTTCCTACATTACCGGTACTTATAATTAGGGTCATCCTTCTTTTCCTTACTTACTTATAATCAAGGGTCTCTTTCTTTCTTTCTTTCTTTCTTTCTTTCTTTCTTTCTTTCTTTCTTTCTTTCTTTCTTTCTTTCTTTCTTTCTTTCTTTCCTTCCTTCCTTCTTCCCTACTTGTAATCAAGGGTCTCACTTCCTCGCTCCCTCCCTTTCTTCTTTTCTTTCTTTCTATCTACCTTCCTCCCCTTCCTTCCTTCCTTCCTTCCTTCCTTCCTTCCTTCCTTCCTTCCTTCCTGTCTTCCTTCCTTCCTTCCCTCCTTCCTTCCTTCCTTCCTTCCCTCCTTCCTTCCTTCCTTCCTTCCTTCCTTCCTTCCTTCCTTCCTTCCTTCCTTCCTTTCCCCCTCCAACGTTCTTTGCCTTCATTTCTTACTTGTAATTAAAGATCTCCCTTCCTTCCTTCCTTCCTTCCTTCCTTCCTTCCTTCCTTCCTTCCTTCCTTCCTTCCTTCCTTCCTTCCTCCTCCTTCCCTACTTGTAATCAAGGGTCTCCCTTCCTCCCTCCCTTCCTTCTTTTCTTCTTTCTTTTCTTCCCTCATTCCATCCTCCCTTTCCTTCCTTCAACTTTTCTTCCCTTCCCTTTTTTACTTGTAATCAAGAGTCTCCCTTCCCCCCCTCGCTTCCTTCCCCCTTCCTTCCTTCCTTGTAATTAATGATCTTCCTTCCTTCCTTCCTTGTAATCATGGGTCTTCCTCCCTCCCATTCCTTCCTTCCTCATCCCCTCCTACTTCCCTTCCTTCCTTACATGTAATAAAGGGTCTCCCTTCCCCCCTCGCTTCCTTCCCCCTTCCTTCCTTCCTTGCAATTAATGACCTTTCTTTCTATCTGCCTCCCTTTCCCCTCCTACTTTCCTTCCTTCCTTCCTTCCTTCCTTCCTTCCTTCCTTCCTTCCTTCCTTCCTTCCTTCCTTCCTTCCTTCCTTCCTTCCTTCCCTCCTTCCCTCCTTCCCTTCCTTTCTTGTAATGAAGGGTCTCCCTTCCTCCTTCCCTTCCTTCTTTTCTTCCCTCATTCCATCCTCCCTTTCCTTCCTTCAACTTTTCTTCCCTTCTTTTTTTACTTGTAATCAAGGGTCTCCCTTCCCCCCTCGCTTCCTTCCCCCCTTCCTTCCTTCCTTGTAATTAATGATCTTCCTTCCTTCCTTACTTGTAATCAAGGGTCTTCCTTCCTTCCAACATCCTACTTCCTTCCTTCCTTCCTCTCCCCCTCCAACTTTCCTTGCCTTCCTTTCTTACTTGTAATTAAAGGTCTTCCTTCCTTCCTTCCTTCCTTCCTTCCTTCCTTCCTTCCTTCCTTCCTTCCTTCCTTCCTTCCTTCCTTCCTTCCTTCCCCCTCCTACTTCCTTACTTGTAATCAAGGGTCTCCCTTCCCCCCTACCCTCCTTCTTTTCTTCCTTCTTTCCTTCCCTCATTCCATCCTCCCTTTCCTTCCTTCAACTTTCCTTCCCTTCCTTTTTTTACTTGTAATCAAGGGTCTCCCTTCCCCCCTCGCTTCCTTCCCCCTTCCTTCCTTGTAATTAATGATTAAGGGTCTTCCTTCCTTCCGACATTCTACTTCCCTTCCCTTCCTTCCTTACTTGTAATCAAGGGTCTTCCTCCCTCCCATTCCTTCCTCATCCCCTCCTACTTCCCTTCCCTTCCTTACTTACTTGTAATCAAGGGTCTCCCTTCCCCCCATCACTTCCTTCCCCCCTTCCTTCCTTCTTTGTAATTAATGATCTTCCTTCCTTCCTTGTAATCAAGGGTCTCACTTCCTCCCGACATCTTACTTCCCTTCCTTCCCTACTTGTAATCAAGAGTCTTCCTCCCTCCCATTCCTTCCTTCCTTCCTCATGCCCTCCTATTTTCCTTCCTTCCCTTCCTTCCTTGCTAGTAATAAAGGGTCTCCCTTCCCCCCTTGCTTCCTTCCCCCCTTCCTTCCTCGTAATTAATGATCTTCCTTCCTTTCTTCTTTCTTACTTCCTTCCTTCCTTCCTTCCTTGTAATCAAGGGTCTTCCTCCCTCCCATTCCTTCCTTCCTTCCTCATCCCCTCCTACTTCCCTTCTTTTCCTTCCTTACTTGTAATCAAGGGTCTCCCTTCCTCCCTCTCTTCCTCCCTTCCTTCCTTACTTGTAATCAAGGGTCTCCCCTCCTCCCTCCCTTCCTTTCTTTCCTCTAGCTATCTAGTAGCCTTATTTCTGCCTGCAGGCTTGACTGGGACTTTCATGTGCACCAATGGTACAATTGGGCCCCAACGCTAGCTGGCTGAAGAGCTAAGAATAAGGACTGCACCTAACAGCTAGACATCTGCATTTTCCACTAAACAATCTTGTGTCTTTTTCCTGGTACAAATTCACAGTCAAGCTGAAGGTATCCATACTGGTGACTTTATAAGTGTTTGCAGTAACTTTAAATCAACCAGTTATGTCAGAGGGGCTGAGGTTGTTTTCACAGTTAAGGTGCAGAACAGAGAACCCAAATGACCAAGCAGCTCATTCGGAGGTAGCGCTACATACTGTATATATAGCTTTTCCCTTCTGCCATGGTCTGCCTGCATTGCATAGAGTAGCACAGAGACCCAGTGATGACATCGATCTGTTATGATAAAGTTAGAATAATGGAAATTAAACTCCGGCTTCAATTGTGCAGCCGATACATTTTGAAATCTAAGGACGCATCCAGGGGCAAGTATGCATATCTCTGGAATGTTCCCTGGAAGTCCCTTGTTCTGATACATGGAGAGGAGTTATATTTGGAAACAATGTATCGTCTTCTCAGGTAACTTGTCATAAATAAACATGATCTCTCTTCCTCGCGGTGGGGATTTCATTAATGATGCCCCCTAGCGCACAACCTGCCCCCTGTGCCCTCGTTAGCCGACCCGTATAGATTATTCTCATCCCAATAATTCAATGTTTTTGTTTATTTTTATCTGCATGGCAGGTAATGAGCTGACTGCGAGCCGTGGACTCCTGCCAGCCATTAATGGTGGAGACAACGTGGGCGACGGAACGCTGCAGAGGACAGCCGGGGCCGTGATTAACTAAGCGGGGCTTTCAGGCCGGCCAAAAGAGGGAAGGAGGGAAGAAGGGAAGGAGGAAAGAAGGGAAGTAGAAAAGGAGGAAAGGAGGGAAGAAGGGAAGGAGGGAAGGAGGAAAGAAGGGAAGTAGGAAAGGAGGAAAGGAGGGAAGAAGGGAAGGAGGAAAGAAGGGAAGGAGGAAAGGAGGGAAGGGGGAAAGAAGGGAAGGAAGAAAACAGGGAAGGAGGAAAGGAGGTAAGGAGGGAAGGAGGGAGGGAGGAAAGGAGGGAAGAAAGGAAGGAGGAAAGGAGGGAAGAAGGGAAGGCGGGAGGGAGGAAAGGAAGGAAGAGGGAAAGAAGGGAAGGAAGAAAACAGGGAAGGAGGAAAGGAGGTAAGGAGGGAAGGAGGAAGGGAGGAAAGGAGGGAAGAAGGGAAGGAGGGAAGTAGGGAAGAAGGCAAGGAGGGAACAAGGGAAGGAGGAAAAGAGGGAAGAAGGGAAGGAGGAAAGGAGGAAGAAGAAAAAGAGGGAAGGAGGAATGGAAGGAAGGAGGGAACGAGGGAAGGAGGGAAGGAGGAAAGAAGGGAAGTAGGGAAGAAGGGAAGGATGAAAGAAGGGATTGAGGGGACGAGGAAAGGAGGGAAGGAGGAAAGAAGGGAAGGAGGGATGGAGGGAAGGAGGGAAGGAGGAAAAGAGGGAAGGAGGGAAGAAGGGAAAGAGGAAAGGAGGAAAGGAGGGAAGAAGGAATAGAGGGAAGGAGGAATGGAGGGAAGGAGGGAAGGAGGAAAGAAGGGGAGGAGGGATGGAGGGAAGGAGGAAGGGAGGGAAGGAGGGATGGAGGGAAGACAGGAAGGAGGAAAGGAGGGAAGAAGGGAATGAGGAAAGGAGGGAAGGAGGAAAGGAGGGAAGAAGGGAATGAGGAAAGGAGGGAAGGAGGAAAGGAGGGAAGGGTGAAGGAAATCATTAAATCATCCAGGAGACTTTTTTAAATTGAAACCGTGAGCCGGATCATAACCAACTGATTTTTATTAGGCAAATCTGCTGTGCGGTATGAAGAATTCTCCGATAAATGCTGAGCGAGTATTGGCTGGGCCAGTTTTGGGAAATTTTGAGATCAGAGCCGATCTCCAGAAGCCGGTGGCAGCATGTACGAGGAGGGGGACAAGCGCCCAGACCCACATTTTAAAGCCCCAGTCCTGGCTGCTGTAACATTTACCCCTCCACACCGTATGGGTTAAATCTGGCCTCCGGGCCTTCTCTTCAGACTTGCACAGTTGCACCGGCTCCTCTCCTTAACTGAAATGGCTTACTCTGATTTTACTGAACACTGAGAGCTGCTCTCAATGTGCAATAGAAGCTGCAGCAAGTCAGAGCCCACCTCGTTTCCTGGCTGGAGGACACCAAGCATCATTTAGCGCTTCCCTCTCCATCCTGTCTGTCCCTGACCCATCCCTTTCATTCATCGGATCTCAGCTCTTGCAATTATGCAGGGTCAAAACTTGAAAATCTGAAGTAACGACTAACTTTTAAATTCTAGGTATTGGAATTTTCTTTTCAAATTTGGCTGTTAGTGAACGTAACGAATACGAATTTATCCGAAGTTACGAATTATCCGAAATAACGAATCAAAACGAATGCAACATATTGAATTAATAAATAACAATAACAATAAAAAATAATAATAATAATGTTTATTATTATTATTTATTATTAATTTGTTCTGTTCCAGTTGTTTAGATGCAGCATTCGTTATTTCGGATAATTAGTAACTTCGCATAAATTTGTATTCGTTACGTTCACTAACAGCCAAATTTGAAAGGAAATTCCAATACCTATAATTTAATAGTTTGTTATTATTAGTTATTTAGTTAGTTATTCTTTAGAATGTTTAGATTTTCGTTCTTTCGAATTTTCGTATTTTCTTTCTTATTTTCAGATTTTCGTATTTTCAAATTTACGAATTTACGAAATTCCGAATTTTCAATTTTTAATGAATGTACGATTTTGCGGATTTACGAATTTACTAATTTTTCTTACGTAAGTAGGTGTTTCCGATATGTGCGTTTGTTTGTTAATTTGTTTTATGTGCATGTATGTTAGGAGCGGGGCCTTTTATTAAAAAAAAAAAAGTTTTTTTGTTTTTTTTTAACGTTACTTTATTTTCCTAACATTTTTTTTTCTTTACATTTAACTGTATTGCTATCATATAAGGGGCCAAAAGCCCCCTATGTGATGGCATTTACTGTGACAGGTTCTCTTTACTGAGACATCAGGGGTTTATTAGATCCCTGCTGTCTCCCATGCACTCCATAACATGTCCTTAAAGGGGCGGTAAGGTTTTTTTTTACTTCCAATAAGTCTTATACTATGGAAGGTGACTTTTTTTTGGAAAGGAATACAGAAAAACGTTAATTTTGAACACCCCCCCCCCCCCGTGATGTACAGTCCCTCCCCCACAAAGAGTGCCAACGCCACCGCAGTAATTTTACGGTCACTGGATACAAAGTGTTAAACCCAAAGCCAGGAATACAAAATGCCAGCCGTAAGAACAATAATGATAGATTGGATGTAACCAATCAAAATCATTTTGTGCTAGGAATGCACTCCATTACGTACCCTCAGCACTGCCAATCACAGTGATCACATGACCGCGAAAGCCCAGGAAAATGCTGGGAACTGGCCCTTTAAGAGGTCCTTAAACGGTCTGTAAGCTGTTTTCACTCTCTATGATCCTATATATTTCTACTTTAGGAGGCACTTTTTTCCAAAATGAAAATGTCTACATTTTTTTAACCTAGACAGATATAATTAATCAAAGTAATTTTGTACTGGAAGCGCGCTGTCCATTTCATGCCCATAGCATTGTGATTGAGCTGTCACTAACACCTCCTGGTCACTTTTTACAATCAGAAGCCAGTTGAATGGGCTCCCAATCATGTGACCACCATCAAAGCCAACCACAGTGATCACATGACCAGGAGGGCCCAGGAAACACTGGAAGCTGGCCCTTTAAGAGGTCCTTAAAGGGCCTGGAAGCCAGCCCTTTAAGAGGTCCTGAATGGGCCTGGAAGTCAGCCCTTTAAGAGGTCCTTAAAGGGCCTTGAAGCCGCCCTTTAAGAGGTCCTTAAAGGGCCAGTAAGCGATTATTCACTTCCCCTATAATCCGAATTTAGGGGGTACTTTTTCAGAAAGGAAAATGCCTGATTTATTTATTTTTATTATTATTACCTTTAAACATTGATTTTTTTCCTGCTTATTTCCTATGGGCCCCAGGAAAGAGTTACATTCAGATTTCCAGCCCCCCAACACCTCCCTCCACCACCGCAACCATCGAATATTTACACTCACAGGATTTAAGGTATTGACTCAAAGCCTGCAGTAGAAAATGCCAGCCAAAGGAATATGAATAGATATAATCAATCAAAGTAATTTTGTTCCAGAAGCGCGCCCCTAGCGCTGTGATCGAGCTGACACCTCCTGGTCACTGTTTACAATTGGACACCGGTAAATGGGCTCTGGATCACATGACTACCATCACAGTCAATCATAGTGATCACATGATCAGTAAAATGCCAGCAAACGCTGGGAGCCGGCCCCTTTAAGAGGTCCTTAAAGGGCCAGTAACCGGTTATTCGCTTCCTTTGACTCCCTAGATTTCTACTTTAGGAGGTACTTTTTCAAAAAGGAAAATGTCTTATTTAAAAAAAAAAATTACATTTAAAGATTGAATTGTTTTCCTATGGGCCTCGGGAAGAAATAGTGATCATATGATCGGGAAAGCCCAGGAAATGCTGAGAGTCGGCCCTTTAAGATGCTCTTAAAATGGCCGGTAAGGGATTAATGACGTCCGATGAGGAGGAAGGAAATCTTTTTTATTTATTTATTTACCTTTTAGTATAGAATTTATTTTTGATGTCTTTCTCTAATTGTGACAACCCCAGAGACGTACAGTCAGCCTCCCCCCCCCACCCCCCACCACTGTGAGTGCCACCGCAAACCGCAGGACCTTTATGCAGTCACAAGATTCAAAGTATTGACTCCAAGCCCGCAAGCAGAAAACGCCAGACAAATGGATACTAATAGATCAAAAAGATATAATTTATCAAATTAATTTTGTGCTGGAAGGGTGCACCATTGCGTGCCACTAGAACTGTGATTGAGCTGTCACTGACCCCTCCCAGACACTGTTTAAAATTGGACAATGGTAGGATGGGCTCTGAATCATGTGACCACCATTACAGCCAATCATAGTGATCACATGATCGGAAATGCCCAGGAAACGCTGGGAGCTGTTTCTTTAAGAAGCTCTTAAAGGGCCGGTAAGGGGTTAATGGCTTCCGATGAGTCTTTTATGGCAGGTACCTTTTCACAAAGGGAATTTCTTATTTTTTTTTACCTTTTAGTATGAATTTGTTTTTCATGTCTTTCCCCTATTGTGACAACCCCAGAGACGTACAGTCAGCCTCCCCTCCCCCCACCGCCGCCGCGAGCGCCACCGCAAACCGCAGCAACTTTACAGTCACAGGATTCAAAGTATTGACTTAAAGCCTGGAGTACAAAATGCCAGCCGAAGGAATATGAATGATAAATTGGACATAACAAATCAAATTGCAAAGCCTTGGAATACGGCATGAAAAATGGCTTCGCGCTGACACTGTCAGGAGCCGTCAGTAAGACGGAGTTAAGGAAAGTAGAAGAAGAGAGAGAGAGAGAGAGGAAAAAAAAAATATATCTCATACATAAAAAATCATAGCGCTCTCCAGCCTCACCGCCGTGTGCACTGCTAAGCAGGAGGAACGCTCTGCTCCCTCTGACTTATGTTCTGCGGCCTGGTGCTGCTTCTCCTACTCCGCCGCGAAGGTACCTCCGCTTAAGGGTCACCGAGCCAGTATGGAAAAGTCGAAAAACATCCAATTAATTGGATCTAGAGGGAGGCATGGATGTCTCTCGGCTGCTTATCATTGATGGTAACGGCGCCACTGCTAGTTCCGTAAACACTTCCGGCCGTACGCGTGCTGGGAATACAATGGTAAATCATTTTCTTTGAGGAAGGCGGGTATAAGAAGTCTTCGAGGTCTGGGGATACAATGGTAAATGATTTTCTTTGAGGAAGGCGGGGTATAAGAGGTCTTGGAGGTCTGGGGATACAATGGTAAATGATTTTCTTTGAGGAAGGCGGGTATAAGAGGTCTTCGAGGTCTGGGGATACAATGGTAAATGATTTTCTTTGAGGAAGGCGGGGTATAAGAGGTCTTGGAGGTCTGGGGATACGATGATAAATGTTCTTCTTTGGGGAAGGGGTGTTATAAGAGGTCTTCGAGGACTGGAGATACAATGGTAAATGTTCTTCTTTGGGGAAGGGGTTATAAGAGGTCTTCAAGGTCTGGGGATACGATGGTAAATGTTCTTTTTTGGGGAAGGGGCGTTATAAGAGGTCTTGGAGGTCTGGGGATACGATGGTAAATGTTCTTCTTTGGGGAAGAGGTGTTATAAGAGGTCTTCAAGGACTGGAGATACGATGGTAAATGTTCTTCTTTGGGGAAGGGGTTATAAGAGGTCTTCAAGGTCTGGGGATACGATGGTAAATGTTCTTTTTTGGGGAAGGGGCGTTATAAGAGGTCTTCGAGGTCTGGGGATACGATGGTAAATGTTCTTCTTTGGGGAAGAGGTGTTATAAGAGGTCTTCAAGGACTGGAGATACGATGGTAAATGTTCTTCTTTGGGCAAGGGGTTATAAGAGGTCTTCAAGGTCTGGGGTATACGATGGTAAATGTTCTTCTTTGGGGAAGAGGTGTTATAAGAGGTCTTCAAGGACTGGGGATACGATGGTAAATGTTCTTCTTTGGGGAAGGGGTTATAAGAGGTCTTCAAGGTTTGGGGATACAATGGTAAATAATCTTCTTTGAGGAAGGTGGGGTATAAGAGGTCTTCGAGGTCTGGGGATACAATGGTAAATAATCTTCTTTGAGGAAGGCGGGGTATAAGAGGTCTTCGAGGTCTGGGGATACAATGGTAAATAATCTTCTTTGAGGAAGGCGGGGTATAAGAGGTCTTCGAGGTCTGGGGATACAATGGTAAATAATCTTCTTTGAGGAAGGGGGGTTACAGGAGGTCGACCTTGCTTTTACGCCAGTCTCTATGGCTGACCAAAATACCATTGCACAGTGAAGGCTTTTTTTTTTGTCAGTGTGTGGCAAAGAGAGTTGTGTTTGACGTTGGGTGCACTCCAACAGAGCAAAAATAGCAACCGCTCAGATCAATTTTTAACTAGAACACTGGGAGGACGATACACAGAACAATACGAGGATTCCACAGCACGCTCTGCAGCTAGTGGGCATAAGAAAAAAATGAACATATTAGGTTTAAAAATGTATATACTGTGTATGTATATATATATATATATATATATATATATATATATATATATATATATATATATATATATATATATATATATATATATATACAATATATGCAGTATATCATTTTAATGTGATAACAACCTCTAAGACGACCACTGCGTTGCTAAAGAAGCTGAGGGTAAAGGTGATGGACTGGCCAAGCATGTCTCCAGACCTAAACCCTATTGAGCATCTGTGGGGCATCCTTAAACGGAAGGTGGAGGAGCGCAAGGTCTCTAACATCCACCAGCTCTGTGATGTCATCATGGAGGAGTGGAAGAGGACTCCAGTGACAACCTGTGAAGCTCTGGTGAACTCCATGCCCAAGAGGGTTAAGGCAGTGCTGGAAAATAATGGTGGCCACACAAAATATTGACACTTTGGGCCCAATTTGGACATTTTCACTTAGGAGTGTACTCACTTTTGTTGCCAGCGGTTTAGACATTAATGGCTGTGTGTTGAGTTATTTTGAGGGGACAGCAAATTTACACTGTTATACAAGCTGTACACTCACTACTTTACATTGTAGCAAAGTGTCATTTCTTCAGTGTTGTCACATGAAAAGATAGAAGAAAATATTTACAAAAATGTGTGGGGTGTACTCACTTTTGCGAGATACTGTATATATAGATATATAGATATATATCTATATATATATATTAGTCCGTAGGGTTGAATATTGAGTTGGAACACCATTTGCAGTTATAACAGTTTCAACTCTTCTGTGAAGGCCGTCCACAAGGTTTAGGAGTGTGTTTATCGGAATGTTTCACCATTCTTCCAGAAGAGCATTTGTGAGGTCAGGCACTGATGTTGGACGAGAAGGCCTGGCTCGCAGTCTCTGCTCTAATTCATTCCAAAGGTGTTCTATCGGGTTGAGGTCAGGACTCTGTGCAGGTCAGTCAAGTTCCTCCACCCCAAACTTGCTCATCCATGTCTTTATGGAGCTTGCTTTGTGCACTGGTGGGCAGTCATGTTGGAACAGGAAGGGGCCATCCCCAGACTGTTCCCACAAAGTTGGGAGCATGAAATTGTCCAACATGTCTTGGTATGCTGATGCCTTAAGAGTTCCCTTCATTGGAACTAAGGGGCCAAACCCAACCCCTGAAAAACAACCCCCACACCATAATCCCCCCTCCACCAAATGATTTGGACCAGTGCACAAAGCAAAGTCCATAAAGACATGGATGAGGGAGTTTGGGGTGGAGGAACCAACCTCACCCGATAGAA
The DNA here is from genome assembly GCA_037952835.1 of Lithobates septentrionalis. Classification (NCBI taxonomy): domain Eukaryota; kingdom Metazoa; phylum Chordata; class Amphibia; order Anura; family Ranidae; genus Lithobates; species Lithobates septentrionalis. The sequence continues at coordinate 594,158 of JBBDGP010002224.1, forward strand.
CACCTTTGGGATGAATTAGAGTGGAGACTGTGAGCGAGGCCTTCGCAGCCAACATCAGGGCCTGACCTCACAAATTCTGGAAGAATGGTCAAACATTCCCATAGACACACTCCTAAACCTTGTGGGCAGCCTTCCCAGAAGAGTTGAAGCTGTTATAGCTGCAAAGGGTGGGCCAACTCAATATTGAACCCTACGGACTAAGACTGGGATGCCTTTAAAGTTCATGTGCGTGTAAAGGCAGGTGTCACAATACTTTTGGTAATATAGTGTATGTTCCTGCTGTTCCATGTACTTGTATGAAAAGTATCATGTTCTCTTCATGTTGTCTCCTTTGTGTGATATCCCTGGTGTTCCTGCCAGTCCCTCTGCTTTACAATCAAAAACTGACCGCACTAGGCATGAGAGCACAGTGTGGTACTGGGAACTGAGTCTGCTCTCCTCCAATGATCAGACTTGTCCTGAAACCCCCCCTCGCCCCGCCGCACAGCCATTTACCGGAAAGATCAGTGTACTGCTGTTTTTCCTCCCCTAACTCTTATGCAGCTGAAAACAGAGGGAAAAATGTTTATAATGTTTTTTATATCTTTACACAAATGTTTTGCCTTTCATTTTTTTTCTTTTACCTTCTTGCATTGGTGACAACCAGCTCACCTTTTCCACTTCTGGTGACACACGGACAGGAAGTGAGGGACAATCTCCCCAATGGAGTATTTTATTTAAATACACAATGTACATAAATGTAACTATTTACTTTAGTTTCCAAAATGATAAAAAGAAAAAAAAAAAACAGCTGAAGTATGATTGCCTCTGTTGTAGAGCCACTTTAAAACGCCACCCTCTGCCCCCTTCTGGTAAAGCAGGGCGTTACACATTTCAATAACACCAGTAAGTCTTTGTGCGCCGTTGATCTCCATAACATCAACGCTGACACAGCTGAGCGTCACAGTGAGTCTATCTGCTCATCTCTGTCTTTCAAGTAGCGGCTAACTAAATTGGATTTTTATTTATTCTCTGTCTGCAAAGCATTGTGTTATGTATAAAGTGACAGAGCATTATAAGGGGGCGCCAGGCAATTAACCTGTCTGCATCCCGGGATCTGACAGTAACAGACTCCAGAGGGAGCAGATAAACATGGGATGTGAAAGGCCAGCGATGGCAAAACCGCAAACAAAATCAAATATTTGCTCTGCGGTAATACTTACATGGTCATAAGGGCATCTCCGGACAACGAGTTAATCTATCAGCCAACTGTGTACATAATCCAGCAAACATCAATGTTGTGCCAAAGGCAGAAAGTCCCACCGATATGCTCTAAGATTTGTAGACTACAGGGCAGCCAAATGGCTTTTCACAGTTATTGTGTGCAGGACTGCTCTTGACAGTCGTTTGATCCCTAAGATCAACATTTCTTGGCATGGCATCCGTAGACAGTAGGATGGAAAAGATCTCTTCCTGATTGACCAAGGGTGGGCATAACTGCTTTATCAGTCATATATTTTTGACTCAGAGTTTTCGACTTTTGTGAGCACACATGTTTCTACTCTATGGGCAGCCCCCTAGTTAACGTCACCCTAAGATTCTCATTCACATGGCCAAATTTGCTGCACCTTGGTCAACTTCGATGTGTGAACGAGGTCTACGAAGGTGATCTCATTCTGTAGTCACGACACAACCTGGTACTGCCCAGTAGGCACCGTATTTGTAGACTTCCTCTAGCCTCCCTAAGACTTTATTCACATGATTGAATTTGGTGAGGCATGTAACCGGCAATTATACTTGGGCTCCCAGCTGCCATTTTCCCTCAAACTATTTGCTGGGCCACGGTCAACTTGGCCATGTGAAGGTGATCTCATTCTGTAATCCCAACAAAACCTGATACAGCACAGTACAAATGCACTGCATTTGTAGACTTCCTCTGGCCTCCCTAGGACCTCAGTCACATGCCATGGTGAGGCAAGTAACCAACAATTACCTCTATGGCCTGCCATTGCTTTGAACTGTCTTTCCAACCGCGGCTGTCCGCACACACCTGGGCTCCCAGCCGCAGTTTTACCGCCAAGGCCAACTTGGCCATGTGAAAGAGGGCCCACCAAAGTTATTTTGTTCTGTAGTCCCAACAAAACCTGGTACTGCCCAGTAGGCACCGTATTTGTAGACTTCCTCTGGCCTCCATAGGACTTCCTTCAGATGATCAAATAGGCCATGGTGAGGCAAGTAACCGGCAATTACACTTGGGCTCTTAGCAGTCAATTTCCCACAAAACTATTTGATGGGCCACGACCAACTTGGCCATGTGAATGAGGTCCACCAAGGCGATCTCATTTAGGAGTTTCAATAAAACCTGGTGCTGCCCAGTTGGTACTGCATTTGTAGACTTCCCCTGGCCTCCCTAGGACTTCATTCACATGCCATGGTAAGGCAAGTAAGCAACAATTACTTCTGTGGCTGCTGTCAGCCTGTCATTGCTTTGAACTGGCTTTCTGACCATGGTTGTCCGCACATACCTGGGCTCCCAGCTTCAGTTTTCCTGCAAATTATTTGCTGGGTCATGGTCAAACATTGGCCCTGTGAATGAGGCCCACAGAGGTTATCTCAATCTGTAGTCCCAACAAAAGCTGTTACTGCCCACTAGGCACCACATTTGTAGACTTCCTCTGGCCTCCCCTAGCACTTCTTTGACATGCTCAAATCGGCTATGGTGAGGCAAGTAACAGGCAATTAGCCAGTCAGTCTGTCATTACTTTAAATAGACTTCCCGCCAATGGCTGTCCACACACACACCTGAGTTTTCCTGAAAGTTACTTACGGCATGATGACCAAGTTTGCCATGTGAATGAGGTCCACCAAGGTGATCTCATTCTGTAGTCCCAACAAAATCTGGTATTGCCAAGTACACAGGACATTTGTAGACTTCCTATGATCTCCCTAAAACCTCATTGACACAACCACATTGGCCGTGGTGCAGCAAGTAACCAGCAAATACTTCTGCAGCCGCTGTCAGCCTGTCATTGCTTTGAACAGGTTTCCCGGCTACGGCTAGTCACACAAACCTGGACTCCCATTTGCAGTTTTCCGCGAGTTATACTGTATGCCTCACCAAGGCCAAATTGCCCATGGGATTGAGGCCCACCAAGGTAATCTCATTCTGTAGCCCCAACAAAATCTGGTACTGCATTTTTAGACTTCCTCTGGCCTCCCACTATGCAGTACTCTAGCTGGGTGGCCAATGAAAGAACAAAATGCAGTCACCTGGGTATCAGAGGGCGTGCCTTCCCATATGAAAATACAGACTTCAAAAAACTCATTATACTTATGCCCCGTACACACGATCGGACATTGATCGGACATTTCGACAACAAAATCCCAGGATTTTTTCCGACGGATGTTGGCTCAAACTTGTCTTGCATACACACGGTCACACAAAGTTGTTGGAAAATCCGATCGTTCTGAACGCGGTGACGTAAAACACATACGTCGGGACTATAAACGGGGCAGTAGCCAATAGCTTTCATCTCTTTATTTATTCTGAGCATGCGTGGCACTTTGTGCGCCGGATTTGTGTACACACGATCGGAGTTTCCGACAACGGATTTTGTTGTCGGAAAATTTTATAGCCTGCTCTCAAACTTTGTGTGTCGGAAAATCCGATGGAAAATGTGTGATGGAGCCCACACACGGTCGGAATTTCCGGCAACAAGGTCCTATCACACATTTTACGTCGGAAAATCCGACCGTGTGTACGGGGCATTACAGTGGAGGTTGGGGTAGTGGGTACGGATGCTGAAGGTAAGTTATAGCACTGGAAGATGCTCGTTATTGGACAAGGGAGGTATTTTGGTAGGAATTTCATGGAGACAGGTGCACTTAAAAGTTTTTCTCGCCCTTGGCCATACTCCTGCTCAACGTCAAGGTGTAAAAAGTAAGCCGTAGGATAAGGACAGATCTAGTATTGCTTTACAATGATAGCCTCTATCGCAGGATGAGAACACCAGTTCTCTTAAAGTTACTCTGTCATAAATCTGAGCAATTCAAACAGGACGCACGAGGAAAGATTAAATAAGTAGAAGTGAAACCGGCATGCCATTACGATCATTATGATCAACTGATCCACACATAAATTTTAAAATGACCTTCAACCTTGACTTTCCTTGCAAAAGTTAAGCTAAGCTCCACCCTATCATGCTTCAAAAAAATTCCTGTTGGTCATTTTAGTATGATGGGTGGTTCCACTGTACAACAGGAGGGTTTGGGGGTAGAAAGGGGTGGAGTCAAGATCAACTACAAGAACTTACGCTGCCTATATACCCGTATACCAAAAGTAGATTACACTAACTTCCAAAAGGTGCCTTCAGATCCATATGGCGGAATTTAGCTCCATAAACATGCCAGAACTGTTATGCATGTAAGCACTGTACACACATTTACATGCATAATTGTGCATACTTTACCAAAATATCCTTTCAGTCCTCAACCAACCACTAGGCAGCCATGCTGGGACTTGTAGTCCTTAAGCTCCAGCAGTGAAATGGGCTGCAGCTTTTCTTTCCCTTAGCCCTTGCTACATTCATATATTGTATTTTTTTCTTTCTATAATGGCCAACATTTTTCGCCAACGTTCCGATAATCCACAAAAGCCATAAACCCAATAACCGCCTTTAAAAAGCTCCCTGGCTCAATATATAAATATGCAAGGTGGAGTCTATTTTGGGAATTCCTCCTGAATCTGGGCTCAATTAAGAGTTATTATTGTCAAGATGGAAAAAAAAAATGAAGGTTAACCTGCCAGCGTGAATTGTAATTAGCGGCATTATTGTGCTCAAGAGGAGACCGTCTATCCATACAAGACCCATTAGCTAAAGTGTTTATTAGTTTATTGATTCCACCTTGTAAAAACAACGGCAGGAGAGGAAGCGGCAGAGCGGCTGAGCCTGGCGGTGTCCTAACGGCTCGAGGGGAGTCTGTTCCTGTACGCCTCCGGGCCTCTGTTCCTGCGTCGCCTAGAACGCAGGTTATGGGGTGGCCAATTACACTTGCAAGTTTGTCTGCCGAAGTTTTTTGAAAATTATCTTTGGGGACCTTTTCTTTTGAGGCAAAAAGTTCTATGTAATTGTGAGTGCTCAGTAAGTTATATCGACCAATTACAATTTATCTTACAGCATGCATGCTTTCAATCGATTTATTGGAATTTGTGAAAAAAATGAAAAAAGGTTGCAGGGTTTACTTTTACAAAGTTACAACAATACAGAGTAACAATAAGAGTTAGTATGAGATTAAAGTGGAACTAAAGGTAAAACTTTTTTTTTTTTACTTTGGATACTACAGCACTTCTCAATCTTTTTTTAAGTTTTGGTAAATGTTACTTACCAATGGGAAACCTGAGCCTGGGACAACGCACGCAACCACCTTGATGAAATTAACTTCACATCTGAGTTCCCCCTTCACATCAGAGATCCCTCTCACATCAGAGGTCCTCATCACATCATAGATCCCCAATTCCCCATCTCATCAGATGCCCCGCTTTACATCAGAGGTTCCCCTTCACATCAGAGATCCCCCTCACATCAGAGGTCCCCCATCAAATCTGAGGTTCTCATCACATTAGAGGTCCTCCGATCACATTAGCGGTCCCTCCCTCACATCAGAGATCCCCTCACATCAGAGGTCCTCGTCATATCATAGATCCCCATCTCATCAGATGCCCACCTTTAATCAGAGATCCCCCATCACTTCAGAGGTCCTTATCACATCAGAGGTCACCCATCACACCAGAGATCCCCCTCACATCAGAGGTCCCCCATCAAATCAGAGGTTCCCCATCACATCAGAGGTCCTCATCACATTAGAGGTCCTCCTATCACATTAGTGGTCCCTCCTACACATCAGAGATCCCCATCATGTCAGAGGTCCTCATCACATCAGAGGTCCCCCTTTTCACATCAAAGGTCCTCATCACATAAGGGGCCCCTGTTTTACACCGGAGGCCCCCCATTACATCACATAGGTCCTCATCACATTAGAGGTCCCAGCTTCACATCAGAGGTCCCCCATCTCATCAGAGGTACTTCATCACATCAAATGTCTCCCATCACATCAGAGGTCTTCCTCACATCAGAAGTCCTCCTATCACACCAGAGGTCACCCTTCACATCAGGGGTCCTCCCTTCACATCACAGGTCTCCCATCTCATTAGAGGCCTCAATCATATCAGAGGTCCTTCCTTCACATCAGAGGTCCCCCTTCACATCAGAGGTCCTTTCATCACATCAGAGGTCCTCCTTCACATCAGAAGTTCCCCATCTCATCAGAGGTCCCCCCATCACATCAGAGGTCCTCCTTTCCCGTCAGAGGTCCCCCCTCACATCAGAAGTCTTCCATCACATCAAAGGCCCCCCTTCACATCGGAGGTCCTTCCTTCACACAAAGGTCCACCTTTACTGTACATCGCACTCCATTACATCAGAGTTCCCCCCATGACATCAGAATTCCCTCAATCACATCAGAGGTTCTTCCTTCAAATCAGAGGTTCCCCCATTACTTCAGATAACCCCTTAACATCAGATGCCCCAGTCACGTCAGAGGTCCCCCCCTCATATATCAGAGCACCCCTTCACATCAGAGCCTGCCCATAACATCAGAGGTTCTTCCTTCATATCAGAGCCCCCCCTTCATTTCAGATGCCTCCATAATGTCAGGGGTTGCCCTACATGCCCCCTATCAAGTCCAAATATGCCATTTTCTTTATATTTCATGCTTTTTTATTTTTTATTTTTGAAAAGCACTGAATTTAGGATAGCTTATCCAATATCTATAAGAAGCCTGGGACTGCGCCCACCAGGCTCCACCTATATCAAAAATATCACTTTTGGGTAGACTGACCTTTAAAGAAATCTTAAACTAAGAAAAATAAGCAGGGGGTTCATTGTTGACCTACCCTTCCGAAAATATGAATTACCTGACTGTCATGCTAATCTAGTGACTTTACTACTGTGAGTTATGGGCCCACCACACGTAGAGCGGATTGGCAGTGCGTGTAGCAAACTTGTGGTGGAAAAATACCCCCAAAAAACACTTAGGTCATTAGATCATCCCAACTGCCAGATGACTATCATTTCCTTAAGGATGACAACCACAACTGCTTTAATATGTTATCCTTGCAAGGGTTTCCTTTAATATGGCCAGCAGTAGTATACAATGCAGTATATGACTCTACCAGCAGATGGCGCCAAATTGAACTTATTATTATATAAAATACAGATAATAATCTGATTTACTAAGTCCTTGGCTAGAAATATTTAATATTTTAAAAGGGTACTCCTTGCTGACATCAGGTCTGCTCAACCCAGAACTCGACCGGGTCTATAGAGATTTATAGGATTGATCAGAGATCAGAGATCATTAGAGGAAGAGAGTTACCCAAACATCATGCGCATATACCTAATAAAATCCGTACTGTGCAGAATTGTTTTTTTTTTTTAAATCTGCCACATTTCTAAAGCGACTCACACACATTACAGTCACATTTTATTGCAAAGATTTAGAATTTAACTGGAAACAGAATTACATTTGATGGTGAGCTCATGCATGCTAAGTAATGTGTCATTATCACTACTCCCCCTTCATCTCCATTTTTGATCAGGCATCATCCAGGGTCATCTACTTGGCAGTGCTCACAAATGTCTGACACGGATCAACCTCTTCTGCAGCCTCTCGCCTTGTAAAATGTCACAAAGTTACAATGTTGCAATATGATCACTGGGAGGAGAGGAGAATGAGGAAACGCTTCCTCCTGCCTGCAGCAAAGTGATGACATCACCTTAGTCTAGGCAAAAGCGCCAGGCTGGAGCTCAAGAATGGCTTTTTAATATCAAAAGCCGGGGCTCATATTTCAGGCTATGGTGTACAAAGGGAGAGGGGTTATGCTAGGAAATTGACTCTTCCTGGTGTGTCAGTTAACTAACAAATTCAGAGGCACATTGCAAGTCAATAAATTGGTTATAGAGAGGAAAAATACTGCAAGTAAGCACTTAAAACACTTGTTTTTTTTTTTTCTGTACGTTTACCTTTTAGTTTGGTGACAGGGTCTCTTTAAAGCCTACTATACATGGGGCTTTAAAGAAACAGCACTGGTTGTCTGAGCAGCCAGTTGCCACAATGGAAGGGGCGCAAGTCACATAATCCCAATACCCTTGAGCAATTGGTGTCTATTTTTGCTCCCAGTGGCAGGTCAGGTAAGGAAAGGTGACTATGTTCAGCTAGCATGGCCACCATAGGACCTGTTCCCTAGGTCTGCATGGGCAAAGCACCATGAAGGCTTTTCTGTGTTCAGGATCCCAAGAGGGCTTTTTGATTCCTTTAAGTCCAGTTCACCATAACCTGCTCGTGTAAAATTCTGAGAGTTCTCAGGTTTGATGAATAACCACCCTATCCTAATTGCCACCCTACACCATGGACTATTGTCCATGGTATAGCTGTCATTAAAGTTGACCTGTTCCCTAGCTTCACATGAGCAAAGGAATTGTGCTTCCAAGAAAGCTCTTCTGTGCTCTGCTTTAGGAATGAATCCCTGGAGATTTTTTGGTTCTTTTAAGCCCAACTCAATACAAAATGTAAGAGTTAAAACCTGAGAGTTCTCAGGTATGGTGAATTGCCACCCGCTAATGTCCATTAAATTGGCCCTGTTGCCTAGCTCTGCATTGGCAAAGCGCCAGCTCAGCTATTGTTCATGGTGTGGCTGCCATTACATTGGACATCACTGATTCCTCCAAGGAGGCTTTTCTGTTCTATGCTCAGGATCTCAAGGGACTTTTTGGTTCCTTTAAGCCCAACTCATCATAACCCATCAGGGTAAAACTATGACAGCGCCTAGGTGTGATGGATAGCCACCCTCTATTGCCCATGCTGTGGCTGCCATTAAATTGGACCTCTTCCCCAGCTCTGCTCAGGCAAAGCACAAGATCCTCCAAGAAGGCTCTTGTGTGCTATGCCCAAGATCCCGGGAGGACTTTTGGGTTCTTTTAAGCCCAACTCACCCTAATCTGTCATGATAAGGCTCTGACATTTCCCAGGTATAATGAATTGCCAGCTATTGTCCATTGGGTGGCTACCATTAAATTGGACCTGTTCCCCTAGCTCTGCAAGGACAAAGCACCAGTTCCTCCAAGAAGGCACTTCTTTGATATGCTCAGTATCTCGGGGGGGGGGGGGGGACGTTTTGGTTCCTTTAAGTCCAACTCACCATTACCAGTCAGAGTAAAACTCTGAGAGTTCACAGGTATGATGAATTGTCACATCTATTGTGCATGGTGTAGCTGTCATTAACGTTGACCTGTTCCCTAGATCCACATGAGCAAAGCAATGGTTCCTCCAAAAAAGACTCTTCTGTGCTATGCTCAGGAATGAAGAATTTTTCACTCCTTTAATCCCAGCTCACCTTAACCTGTCAGGGTAAAATTCTAAGCCACACATCATGTAGTAGACCCATATGCATGAAGTGAGATGAATGGCAACCTCAGCCCGGACTACAGCCAGACCACGCCACCAGCGTGTTTCGCTTCACCCCTTGTAGCTCAATCATGGGGATCATACATGAGCAAAGTAATGGTTCTTCCAAGAAAGCTCTTCTGTGCTATGTTCAGGAATTAATCCCTGGGGGAGTTTTGGTTCCTTTAAGCCCAACTCATTATATCCTGTAAGGGTAAAAAACTGAGGCTTCTCAGATATGAAATATTGCAGGGAAATATAATAAGGAGGAGCTTCTAGCCTCTGCTGCTGGTCACATGTTCAAAATAAAAAAATAAAAAACAAAAACAAAAAAAATATTGTAATATAGAGTAAAAATAAATAATGAATATCAATAAACTGTTTTAAATCATCATACAATTATCTATTTTAAATGAAATCTTTATTATTTTTTGGCAATAATATGGTGTGAGTGGATTTCTGCCAGTCATAGGCTGTATTACATCACGCCCCTCCAGCCTGTGTCTTAGAATAAGAGGGAGGTAAAGCCTCCAACAATCTACATGTAATATCCCACCCCAAGAGTGTTTAGCTGGTTAGTGGGCATTGAGGAGGGAGGGAGTGGGCTGTCAGTTACCACTGTGTATACGTCCACATGTGTGACTCTATAGTCACATGAGCTGCTCAGATGTGATAGGAAGGAAATGCTCAGCGTAGAGATTCACTGAAAACTGAGCATGTGCAGAGTTGCCAACACTGCTCTGCAAAATCCCTAGCTGAATTTGGAACTTGGACAGAAGGGGGGGGGGGGGGGGGGGGATAGAGAGCAGCAGGATCAGCCAGTTTTTTGCAGAATACAGAAAATGGATCTCATAGTGACTGAGTGAGTATGTAATACATACATTTAATGATAGTTTCTTATGATGTAGGTTTAGTGACACTTTATGTTAAATAGGCAAAGCACTGGTTCTTCTAAGAAGTCACTTCTGTGCAATGCTCAGGATCCCAGGGGGGGCTTTTTGAACACTTTACACCCAAGACACCATACCCTGTCAGAGTAAAACCCTGAGAGTTCCCAGGTATAATGAATTGCCATTAGTTATTATCCATGATGTGGCTGCCATAAAATCGGACCTGTTCCCAAGCTCTGCAGAGGCAAAGCACAAGATCCTCCAATAAGACTCTTTTGCGCTACGCCCAAGGAGGGCTTTTTGGCTTTTTTTAAGCCCAATTCACCATAATCTTTCAGGATAAAATTTCTGAAAGTTCTCAGGTATGATGAATTGCCACCAGCTATTGTCCATGAAGTGGCTGCCATCGAATTGGACCTGTTCCCCCAGTTCTGCATGGCCAAAACACTGGTTCCACCAAGAAGGCTCTTCTTTGATATACTCAGTATCCCAGGGGGGCTTGTTCCTTTAAGCCCAACTCACCATAACCTGTCAGGATAAAACTCGGAGAGTTCCCAGGTATGATGAATTACCGCCGGCTATTGTCCATGCAGTATTAAGGAATACCGCATTCCTAAGCTCCCTACAATGGTTCTTCTGTGGACAAGTGCTCGTCATTCCAAACTCAGCTGAATAAGTGGTTACTGTGGAAACTTAAAGAAGACCATTCTTCTCGATGGGTAACCGAGGAAGGGGGGCGGGCATTCTGGTGGATAATTATCAGATGGTTCATACATCTGTCAAACCAGGGGTCATAGGTCAGGGAGTGTGACCCTCATCTATGTTAATGCCATCAGTCTCTGCTCCCATTATATTCCTGTCTAGCTTGTAATAAGCTTACTTAGGAGACCTCACAGCTAGGACCTTGAACAGAGCATGACGTAGTGTCGGTTGTTATTAAATCCCACATCTGATCTCCAAACATTAACTCAAGATCAGCTTAAACAGGAGACTGTAGATGAGCAGCATGATTTTGAAGAAATTATTTTGCCACAAAGTCACAATTTTTTAATTTGAGACATTTTTTTAGAGGCGTATTTGTGTACTATCACTTTAATATTTTTATTATACTAATTTACTTTTTTTTTTTTATTCTGTATTTTTTTTTTAAGATAAAAAAAAAAGTGAAAAAGGGGTTTAGAAACAGGTCTAGTTGAGGAATTATTTAAAGCCCATTGCACCTAATGTCTGACTTCAATTCATTTCACCATAATGGAAGAATTTAGCAGAAATTTCCTAATTCTTGCCAAAATTTTGGGCAAATTAAATCCTTTAATTTTGCTCATTCCTACGAAGGTAAATTTAAACTGGAAACTCATAGTAGCAGTCGGTGGTTCACTAGGACTGGATGTAGTTGGTGGCCCTGAAGCTTGCAACTTTAATAATAAAGTCCTATGCTCATCGGTTGTCTTGACCTAAACCTTATTTTTCTAAAGCACTGTGTATCATAGGCAGTTGCCATTTTTTGTAAATACTTGTCTTCAACTTTTTTGGCTGAATTTTCATGCTGTAGACTTTCAGAGCTCTTGCTGTAGACTCACGACTGCAACTTTGCTCTTGTTAGATTTAACAGACTTAGGGGTCAATTCACTAACATTTACCACATACGATAGCGCAGTCAGGTGACTCAATTGCATAAATTATTGAATGCGGTAAATTAAGTCCAATTCATTAAAAAAAAAGGAACCATTATTTACCGCAAAAAAAATGTAAATATCGCTTTAAAAACTCTTTTTCTCGAATTCACAAACAGACCATGGAGTAAAAAAGCATGCAATATTTACCACCAGGGTTTTTGCTGGCAGTATCACAAATGCGATATTTGTCATAAAACAGCGTGAGTGTCAAGGGGACCCCCACGCTGCTTTTTAACAAAAAGCTGGTTGCTAAGGAGCAGGCCGGCTGCTGCATCCTTAACAACGGATGACTCATCAGCTGTCAGTGAGTTTCCCGCTGACAGCTGAATGTAACAAAAAAAAGAAGACAATTAAAAATTATTGAAAAAAAAACAGCATGGGGTCCCCCCATGCCACAATGTAAAAAAAGGATAGCGTGGTGTCCCCCCCAAAATCCATACCAGACTCTTATCCGAGCATGCAGCCCGGCATGTCAGGAAAGGGGGGGGGGTTATGAGTATGGAGTATGCACCGGTCCGTGATATCAGAGCCGGAATACTGCAATCGATATTTAACGCAAAATTCCTAATGCATTGAACAATTGTTACCACGTGCGGTATTTTACCGCATTTTATTAGCCGTTATTAAACTCTTAGTGAATTGACCCCTTACAATTCAACACTGCCACAAATTTGTGGCAAGTAATCTGGGAACAGTTGGAAAACCACAATGCATGCGCAATAATTCAAAAAATTGGTATTACTGAAGGGATCACGGCACTGAGTGGGCAATTCTACATAATTAGGGGTTGGGCGTGATCTGGGTGGGACCGCCAAGAAGGTGGGCATGATATGTGTGCCTCATGCATAGGGGTGACAGTTTCCTGGGCACTGAGATTGAGACAAAGATGTTGGCAAGTATGCCCATAGGGCTCGCTTAAACTGGTGTTGCCATCTCAAGAGCCATCTGCAGTGGATCGCTTTTCAGAGGGTGTTCAACATGTAGTGAGGAAGCATTGCCTCCCCACCCCCTGTTTAAACCCCTAAAAATCTGCACCACCACGCCCCCAACTGCATGCAACTGTGGTGCAGTTGTGGCATAGCCCTATTTGAGGGGGGAATTGGATCCTGGATCATGGCCCCGGCATGTGCATACCTCCCTCCACTAATTTTGTAACTTAGGAGGAAGTGGCTAGGGGGTGGTAAAAAAAACAGCTCAACCATGTGTTTTTTTTTTTTGCCACCCCCCAACTGTAACTGTAAATGAGGCCTTAGTACAAACAGAAGGAACAGTGCTGCTACCTATACAACATACCATAAAAAGAGCTCCTGGGTGCCCGATCCACAGCCGTTTCTCTGAGTGCATATATAGAAAGATGATCCGCACACCAAGAGTTGCTCTTTAAAAAAATCTTCATCCTTATTCAGAAACCACAGTCCACAACCACAGATAAAAATCAGTTGACGCATTTCAGCCTATGAGGTCTTAGTCATAACAGTTATGACTAAGGCCTCATAGGCTAAAACGCGTCAACTGATTTTATCTGTGGTTGTGGACTGTGGTTTCTGAATAAAGATGAAGATTTTTTAAAGAGCAACTCTTGGTGTGCCTTAGTGAATTGAATTGCAGCTTGGGCAAATCTGGAAAAATTGGCTGAGTTGGTATTTTTTTCCCCAATTCCCAAAAGTATGAAATGCCTGAACAGGTGCAGAACAGGTTCAGACGAATTTGTCTGATTCCCTCAAGATTTACATAATTGGTGAATCCAAGCAATTAGCATTTTTCAAATCCTTCAGCCCGTATTGAGTCAAAATTGGAGATTTCTGGGGAAAAAAAATTAGATTAGTGCTGATTTTCTACTGGTAGAAAAAATGTAAAATGTCCCTGTGATTTCTTTATTACCTTTCATCTGTTTTCCAGCATCGTAATACTGCTTCGCATGTGACAAATTAACTTTAATTGGTCCAGGAAATTTTCCATGTTGCTGGAAAATTTAATTTAGGGCTAGCAAGCCTTTTTTCGGCAGTCAGTTGTACGCTTCAGTTCACCTAATTTGAAAGAATAATTGTGATAGAATAAAAACAGGAACCTCCATAAGCAATCTCCATAAGAAAGCGGTTGGATTTTTTTCCACGGTCTCAGGCTGGGTTTCTCGATTGCCCCACGTTCAATAGAAAATTGTGGAATTTTATTTTAATTATTTTTTTAAATTTGATGGGAAGTCCAATTAAAACTAAGATAGAACAATCAGATTTCCATGTGTTATGTTAGTTTAAAGCAACCGTTCAGGGAATAAAACCTCAGTTGCCCATTGAGTGCCACCATCTTGCGTCATATGGGAAGTTTATGGTTGGAAAAGCCAGCATTATGTATTTTGCTTTCCCAGCCTCACATTCAGCATAGGGAAGGTAAACCAGGCTTCCAATACCGGAGAACCCATTGCCCATTAAGTGCCACCATCTTGCCTCATTGGAGAAGGTTATGTTTGGAAAGGACCCGTGATTGTGAATCTTGCTTTCCTAGCCTATGCACAGCATAGAGAATGCAGACCAGGCTGCCATAGCCCAAAGAGCCCATCGTTCATTGAGTGTCACCATCTTGCCTCATAAGAGAAGATTATAGTTTGAAAAGTTCTGGGAGTGTGTGTTTTCCTTTCCTAGCCTTTGCACAGCATAAAGAAGGTAGACCAGGCTTCCACACCCCAGGAACCCCATCGCCCATTAAGTGCCGCCATCCTGACGATTACAGTTGGCAAATACCCTCTCAATATGTGTTTTGCTTTCCCAGCCCCAAGCACAGCATAGGAAAGATAAACCAGGATTCCTAACCAGAGACCCCATTGCCCACTGAGTACCACTATCTTGCCTCATTGGGGAAGGTCATGGTTGGAAAAGACCCGGGATTCTGTGTCTTGCTTTTCTAGCCTATGCACAGCATAGAGAAGGTAAGCCAAGCTGCCATACTTCAGAGACCCCATTGCCCATTGAGTGCCGCCATCTTGCTTCAAGGGAGAAGATTATGGTTGTATTATGGTTCAAAAAGACCTGGGGTTGTATGTTTTGCTTGACTGGCCTCATGTACAGCATAGAGAATATATATATATTTTTTTAAATATACTATAAAAATAATCATTAAAACAATTGCAAAAATATATATATATATACATTAACACTAATAATAATAATAAAAAGAAAAAAAAATATAGTAGCTCTGGGGAAGGGAGCTTGCCTCCTGAAACGCGCCAGTTTTCTAACCGTAGAGATGTGTCATCCTTGATACTGGAGATGTATATAACATACGTTTTATCCTTTTATGTTTGTGAGTATGCTGTTAGCGTTTTTTTAAATAAAATTTCTAAGGTAATGCACTAGGCGCCCTTATTTTTTCCTGTTTCTCATATATATATATTTTAGAATATATAACATTTTAGAATAAAATATGCAAATAATAATAAAAAAAAAGAAAAAATATCTATACAGTATAAATAGTAATACTAATATTAATTTAAAATTTATATATATATATTAGCTCTGAGGAAGGGAGCTTGCCTCCTGAAACATGCCAGATTTTCAACCATAGAGATGTGTCATCCTTGATACTGGAGTTGTATATAACATACGTTTTGTCCTTTTATGTTTGTGAGTATGGGGTTAGTGTTTTTTTAACAAAATTTCTAAGGTAATGCACTAGGCGCCCTTTTTTTTCCTGTTTCTCATATATATATATTTTAGAATATATAACATTTTAGAATATAATATGCAAATAATAATTTTAAAAATTAAAAATATATATACAGTATATATATTAATACTAATATTAATTTAAAAAAATTATATATATATATTAGCTCTGAGGAAGGGAGCTTGCCTCCTGAAACGTGCCGGATTTTCAACCATAGAGATGTGTCATCCTTGATACTGGAGTTGTATATAACATACGTTTTGTCCTTTTATGTTTGTGAGTATGTTGTTAGCGTTTTTTTTAACAAAATTTCTAAGGTAATGGACTAGGCGCCCTTTTTTTTGCGTTTTGTCCTTTTATGTTTGTGAGTATGCTTTTGAAAATTTTTAAATAAAATTTCTAAAGTAATGCACTAGGCGCCCTCCTTTTTTTTTCTTTTTCTCATATATATATATATATATATATATATATATATGTATATATATATATATATATATATATATATATATATACATATATATATATATATACATATATATATACATATACATATATATATACATATACATATATATATATATATATATATATATATATATATATATATATATATATATATATATATATATATATATATATATATATATATATATATATATATATATATATATATATATATAAATATATATATATATATATATATAATTTTTTAAAACTAATATTAGTATTAATATATATACTGTTAATATATTTTTTATTTTTTTAAATTATTATTTGCATATTATATTCTAAAATGTTATATATTCTAAAATATATATATGAGAAACAGGAAAAAAAAGGGCGCCTAGTGCATTACCTTAGAAATGTTATTAAAAAAACACTAACAGCATACTCACAAACATAAAAGAATAAAACGTATGTTATATACAACTCCAGTATCAAGGATAACACATCTCTACAATATAACACAATATATATATATTAGCTCTGAGGAAGGGAGCTTGTCTCCTGAAACGTGCCGGATTTCCAACCATAGAGATGTGTCATCCTAGATACTGGAGTTCTATATGACATGCGTTTTGTCCTTTTATGTTTGTGAGTATGCTTTTGAAATTCTTTTAATAACATTTCTAAAGTAATGCACTAGGCGCCCTCCTTTTTTTTCTGTTTCTCATATATATATATATATATATATATATATATATATATATATATATATATATTCTTTTTTACCTCGAAAGACGAGTTTGTGCCTCGTTGAAATGTCGAATTAAACCGCCATCGTGCTTTTACCTCTCAAGAACCATGAGTGCCGCCCTCTATTTTTGTTTTTATAATATATATATATATATATATATATATATATCAATACGGTATATATATATATATATATATATTTATAAATAGTTTATATATATATATATATATATATATATATCATTTTATTTTTTTTCTTGGAAGATGAGTTTGTGCCTCATCAAAACGTTGAATGAAACTGCCATCGTGCGTTTACCTTTCAAGAACCATGAGTGCCGCCCTTTATTTTTGGTTTTATAGTGTATATATATATATTTATTTATTTATTTATTTATTTTGTTTTCTTGGAAGACGAGCTTGTGCCTCATCGAAACGTTGCATGAAATCGCCATCGTGCGTTTACCTTTCAAGGACCATGAGTGCAGCCCTCTATTTTTGTTTTTATAATATATATGTATATAAAATGTAAAAATATAATATAAAAATAATAATTTAAAAAATTGCAAAAGTATATATTCAGTAGATATATTAATGCTAATAATAATTATATATACATTTATATATATATATATATATATATATATATATATATATATATATATATATATATATATATATATATATATATACACTATATATACAATATATATAGTATGTATCAAACACACACAGAAAAATATGTATAGGGACCAAATATATCAAGTCTTACATAGGAGGCCTTTGGCAGAGACGCAACCTCAGTTAACCATCGTTATTTTTAATGGCATCTATAGCACTGTCACCTGCAGTGGCGCAGTGCAAAGAAACCCATTGCAATCCAATGACAAGCACAAAAAAAAAAAGAAAAAAAAAGAAGCACACACAGATACAGCCACAGATACAACAGGGGATAAAGTCCTGCCCATAGGAGCTTACAATCTAGAAGAGGTTAGCCTCTCGCAGAACCCTGGAGCTGCGGACATCCTTCCAAGTCAATACTACAAATACAATCATTGGGGAAAAGCTGTAGAAGGAGATGCTTAGATGAAATAGCCAGGCCTTAGGAGTTATGGTAGCGAATCGCTGCGGCGATGCGATGCTCGATGGTACGAGACGCAGAGATGCTCCTGGAGGAAGCGACAATGGATGAATAGGTGGCGGGAGAGGGGAATACGGTTGGAAAAAAAACCCGGGATTGTGAGCTCGGCTTCCCCTTTCAGTATAAGCAGGTCCCTGCGTTTTGTATAGATCCTCCTCCATCCCCCCCCCCCCCACCATCCCTCCTCCCTTCCTTCCCCATCCATCTCTCTGAGCTTGGGAAAGTGGGTTAGTGAAGATTCTGTATACACACAGTCTCAGCCTCAGCAGCATCCACTCTCTGCTCTCCCTGACTTTTTCCTTCCACTCTGGGATTGTTCTGGGATTTCTACCTACGGATACCTCCTTTCCTACGCAAGAAAAAAAAAAAAAAAAGAAAAGAGCATTTACGCATCCTGCAGGATTTATACCCCCCTATAGGATTTACTCTCCCCCCCCCCC
The DNA here is from genome assembly GCA_037952835.1 of Lithobates septentrionalis. Classification (NCBI taxonomy): domain Eukaryota; kingdom Metazoa; phylum Chordata; class Amphibia; order Anura; family Ranidae; genus Lithobates; species Lithobates septentrionalis. Next base: position 612,639 of record JBBDGP010002224.1, read on the forward strand.
CCCCTTTTTCTCTCTGGTTATCTGGGGGTCTCCGTCTCTTCTAGTTGTGCACTGATGAAATTTAACACTTTGGGAAATTGCCTAAAATATCGCTTTCTGGAACTGTAATCGTGGAATAAGACTTGATTTTATTTTTTTATTTTTTTTTTCACAAAAAAATGTTTTAAATATTTTTTAAATTTACATATTTTTTTTTTTCCTGGGTTTGCTTGAATTTTGTTGCCACTAATTTGTGTTTAGGAACTGTTTTGGTTTTTTTTTTTTTTTTTTTTTTTTACAACTGTCGTGTTTTTTTTTTTATTTGGAAATCTGGGAAAATAATAAAAACAACAAATACGTAAAAAAAGAAAAAAAAAAAAAAAGTTGGTGATCATGGTTTGGAGGTTGCAATCAGACAGGAATCAATTGCCGCTTTTGCTCCTAAGACTCCTCTGCCTTCTTCCTACAGGGCTGCCTGTACGCAGTGTGGATTTAAACCGGAGTACCGACAACATCACCGTTCGGCAAGGGGATACAGCAGTCCTCAGGTAGGGGGCGCTCTGCCTGTGTTTTTATTTTTTTTTTCTTATTTCCCTCTCTATCTGTTGACATGCTACTGAATGTTTGAGATCCTGAACCTCAGCTGAGATGCTGCGTAGTGTTGATTTAATGCCTTTGCTGAAATTTGATTCTAGTTTATGATATTTTTATACTTTTATATGTAAATGTAAAAAAAAAATATGTATATACACTACCGTTCAAAAGTTTGGGGTCACCCAAACAATTTTGTGTTTTCCATGAAAAGTCACACTTATTCACCACCATACGTTGTGAAATGAATAGAGAATAGAGTCAAGACATTGACAAGGTTAGAAATAATGATTTGTATTTGAAATAACATTGTTTTTACATCAAACTTTGCTTTCATCAAAGAATCCTCCTTTTGCAGCAATTACAGCATTGCACACCTTTGGCATTCTAGCTGTTAATTTATTGAGGTAAGCTGGAGAAATTGCACCCCACGCTTCTAGAAGCAGCTCCCACAAGTTGGATTGGTTGGATGGGCACTTCTGGCGTACCATACGGTCAAGCTGCTCCCACAACAGCTCAATGGGGTTCAGATCTGGTGACTGTGCTGGCCACTCCATTACCGATAGAATACCAGCTGCCTGCTTCTGCTGTAAATAGTTCTTGCACAATTTGGAGGTGTGTTTAGGGTCATTGTCCTGTTGTAGGATGAAATTGGCTCCAATCAAGCGCTGTCCACTGGGTATGGCATGGCGTTGCAAAATGGAGTGATAGCCTTCCTTATTCAGAATCCCTTTTACCCTGTACAAAGCTCCCACCTTACCAGCACCAAAGCAACCCCAGACCATCACATTACCTCCACCATGCTTAACAGATGGCGTCAGGCATTCTTCCAGCATCTTTTCATTTGTTCTGCGTCTCACAAACATTCTTCTTTGTGATCCAAACACCTCAAACTTGGATTCATCCGTCCACAACACTTTTTTCCAGTCTTCCTCTGTCCAATGTCTGTGTTCTTTTGCCCATCTTAATCTTTTTCTTTTATTGGCCAGTCTCAGATATGGCTTTTTCTTTGCCACTCTGCCCTGAAGCCCAAAATCCCGCAGCCGCCTCTTCACTGTAGATGTTGACACTGGTGTTTTGCGGGTACTATTTAATGAAGATGCCAGTTGGGGACCTGTGAGGCGTCTGTTTCTCAAACTAGAGACTCTAATGTGCTTATCTTCTTGCTTAGTTGTGCAACGCAGCCTCCCACTTCTTTTTCTACTCTGGTTAGAGCCTGTTTGTGCTGTCCTCTGAAGGGAGTAGTACACACCGTTGTAGGAAATCTTCAATTTCTTTGCAATTTCTCGCATGGAATAGCCTTCATTTCTAAGAACAAGAATAGACTGTCGAGTTTCAGATGAAAGTTCTCTTTTTCTGGCCATTTTGAGCGTTTAATTGACCCCACAAATGTGATGCTCCAGAAACTCAATCTGCTCACAGGAAGGTCAATTTTGTAGCTTCTGGAAGGAGCTAGACTGTTTTTAGATGTGTGAACATGATTGCACAAGGGTTTGCTAATCATCAATTAGCCTTCTGAGCCAATGAGCAAACACATTGTACCATTAGAACACTGGAGTGATAGTTGCTGGAAATGGGCCTCTATACACCTATGTAGATATTGCACCAAAAACTAGACATTTGCAGTTAGAATAGTCATTTACCACATTAGCAATGTATAGAGTATATTTGTTTAAAGTTAGGACTAGTTTAAAGTTAGCTTCATTTAAAAGTACAGTGCTTTTCCTTCAAAAATAAGGACATTTCAATGTGACCCCAAACTTTTGAACGGTAGTGTATATTTAAAAAAAAAAAAAGATTGTAAGCGTTAAGCGCTGGCTTAACAAACGCAGCGTCTCGCGGTGTCGTGACCCTTGCCCTGATGGAGCCTGTCCGCTCATTTTTAAAAGTATTGATTTTTGATTCAATAATCAGCGATTGAATGTTTGCACGGTGGCGCGGTTTATAAAAAAGAAAAAGCAAGCTGTTTTTAAGTGTTTACAAGACCTCTTAACCTCAAAAAGCCGAGCAGCGCTACTGCCTCTGTTGGCGCCATATGAATGAAATACATCGCGATACAGAACAGTATAAAGTTTGGCCCCCTTGTACCTTTTGAGTTGTCTTATCCTTAGCCCCAGTCACTTCTACGTGGCTGGCCAGTTTATTATGTGTTTGTTTGTTTTTTTTCAATACTTGCACCAATAGTCAGCAAAAGGCAAGATTGATTATCCAAAGTTATCCCACCGGAGTCCATTCCCCCCTCCCCCCCCCCCCTAGAGTTGTGAGCTATGCCTCCCCCTTTCTCATAGGATCCATGGACGCTCATCAGTTCCATGGCTGATATAGTAATGTGACCAGATGGAAAAAATAACTGGCATCAAGTGGTGTGTTATCCGAGATATTTCATGTGTACCCTCTGTGGGTGGGCACCCTACACGGGGCTGATCTGGTGAATGTTGGTGTTGCACAATATGTCTCGTATTTATACGATGGTACATATAGGTATGCAGTCGTGCAACAAAGTGACATTAGGTGTTGTGTTTAAGAGTCGCCGTCCCAACCCAAGCGCTCTCCTTGCCCGCCTCTCCTGAGTGGCACCAGATCATTGATTGCTCTCGCAAGATTTGGACAGTAACTGACTTCTCCAGCAAGGTGAAAATAGTACTTTGCAGTTTAGTGTGAACTGGTACCCTAATGTGCATCCCTGGTGCCCCATGTCTCTCTGGTCACATCCCTGGCGCCCTATGTCTCTCTGCTCACATCCCTGGTGCCCCATGTCTCTCTGCCCACATCCCTGGCACCCCATGTCTCTCTGCTCACATCCCTGGCGCCCCATGTCTCTCTGCTCACATCCCTGGCGCCCTATGTCTCTCTGCTCACATCCCTGGTGCCCCATGTCTCTCTGCCCACATCCCTGGCACCCCATGTCTCTCTGCTCACATCCCTGGTGCCCCATGTCTCTCTGCCCACATCCCTGGCACCCCATGTCTCTCTGCTCACATCCCTGGCGCCCCATGTCTCTCTGCTCACATCCCTGGCGCCCTATGTCTCTCTGCTCACATCCCTGGTGCCCCATGTCTCTCTGCTCACATCCCTGGCGCCCTATGTCTCTCTGCTCACATCCCTGGTGCCCCATGTCTCTCTGCTCACATCCCTGGTGCCCTATGTCTCTCTGCTCACATCCCTGGTGCCCCATGTCTCTCTGCCCACATCCCTGGCGCCCCATGTCTCTCTGCTCACATCCCTGGTGCCCCATGTCTCTCTGCTCACATCCCTGGCGCCCTATGTCTCTCTGCTCACATCCCTGGTGCCCCATGTCTCTCTGCTCACATCCCTGGTGCCCCATGTCTCTCTGCTCACATCCCTGGTGCCCCATGTCTCTCTGCTCACATCCCTGGCGCCCCATGTCTCTCTGCTCACATCCCTGGTACCCTGCCTCCCTGCCTTCATCCTTGGTACCCTGCCTATATCCCTGATACCCTGCCTATATCCCTGATACCCTATCCCTGGTACCCTGCCTATATCCCTGATACCCTGCCTATAGCCCTGTTACCCTGCCTATATCCCTGATACCCTGCCTATATCCCTGATACCCTGCCTATATCCTTGGTACCCTGCTTAAATCCCTGGTTCCCTGCTTAAATCCCTGACACCTTGTCTATATCCATAGTGCCCTGCCTATATCCCTTGCACCCTGCTAATATCCCTGGCACCCTACCTAAATCACTGGAACCCTGCCTACATCCCTGGTACCCTGCCTATATCCATAGTACCCTGCCTTTATCCCTGGCACCCTGTTTGCTTTACTGGTGCTCTGTCTACATCCCTGGCTCCCTGCCTACATTCTTCGTACTTTGTCTACTTCCCTGGCACTCTGCCTACATGCCTGGCACTCTGCCTACATGCCTGGCACTCTGCCTGCTTCTCCGCCTGAGGCACTGGAACCTTGTCTGTATCCCTAGTACTCTTCTTGCATCCCTGGTACCCTATCTACATCCATAATACATCTCTGGCACCCTCCCTGCTTCTCTGGTGCCCTGCCTGCATCCCTGATACTCTGCCTGCATCACTAGTAGCATGCTTGCATCCTTGGTACCCTTCCTACATCATTGGTACCCTGCCTACATCCCTGGCTTCCTGCCTTCATTCCTGGTACCCTGCCAGCATCTCTGGCACTCTGCATGCTTCACTTGTACCCTACCTGCATCCTTGGTACCTTTTGTGTGTCCCTGGTGTCCTGCCTGCACCCCCCTCTCCCCGGTACCCTGCCTGCATCCCCATCTCTCTGCTTCCCTGTCTACATCCCCATCTATCTGGTACCCTGCCTGCATCCCCATCTCTCTCTAGTACCCTGCTTGCACTCCTCTCACCCTGGTACTCTGCCTGCATCCCCATCTCTTCAGTACCCTGCTTGCACCCCCTGTCCCCAGTACCCCACTTGCATGCCCATCTCTCCAGTACCCCGCCTGCATCCCCATCTCTTCAGTACCCTGCTTGCACCCCCATCTCTCCAGTACCCCACCTGCATCCCCATCTCTTCAGTACCCTGCTTGCATCCCCATCTCTCCCCAGTACCCCGTCTGCATCCCCATCTCTTCAGTACCCTACTTGCACCCCATCACTCCAGTACCCTGCCTGCATCCCCATCTCTCCCCAGCACCCCACCTGCATCCCCATCTCTTCAGTACCCTACTTGCACCCCCATCTGTCCAGTACCCCGCCTGCACCCCCATCTCCCCAGTATCCCACCTTCATCCCCATCTCTCCCCAGTACCCCGCCTTCATCCCCATCTCTCCCCAGTGCCCTACTTGTACCCCCATCTCTCTTCTCCCCCCCTGCACCCCCATCTCTCTTCTCCCCCGCCTGCATCCCCGGTCCCTTTGCTGCATCCCCCATCCCTCTGTTACCTGTGAAAATTCTCTTTGAACGATTGACTCATCCCATCATGTGAAAATGATTACAAGAGACTGAATCACATGCGATGAAGCCTCCTCTGTGCTCGCAGGGAAGCTGATGAATTGCACTGCATCAATCCTCCGCTATGGGTTAAAGAATATTTTCGCGAGGGCCTCAGAAGCTTCCATTGACGTGTCCTCCCCAATGTCCCGAGGTGGACAGAAATAATGGCGCGGCCTGGGGTTTAATAACCGTGTCCATGAGGACTTAGGCCGGGATGTGGGGGGGGGGGCACTGCAGAGCCGGTTTGATATTACGGACGGACTTGTGCGAGAGGTGTGCTAGCGCTCTGCCAGGCACGTAGGGGGTTAAACCACGCCGCTACCCGTATCTCTCAGTGTCATTCTGCAATGTGTTGACGCCGAGTGCAGCGGAACTGCTGACACGATTAAATGTATTTCATGGCCGTACGTGTGAGCGTCCGCGAGCCTATAGGATTCATCGCAAGGCGTGCAGCTATTCCACGCACACATATGTTTATCTTGATGGCAGGAAAGAGCGTGCGTTATCAGTGGATACATTGAATCCAACGCCGATTACAGGCGGCCCAGACGTTACGGGTCTTCCAACAACACATTTTTATACTCCTTTTTATCAGCTTTTTCTTTTGAATTTAAAAAAAAAAAGAAAGAAAGAAAAAAATAAAAACAAAAAAAGCAAAAAAAAAGCAAAAACAAAACAAAAAACACAAAAAAAAACAACAAACAAAAAAGACAAAAGAAAAAACAAACAAACAACGAATAACAAAACAAAAAAGACAAAAAGAAAACACAAACAAAAAAGACAAAAAAAAACAAACAAAAATGACAAAATAAAAAAACAAACAACAAATAACAAAAAAAAAACAAAACAAAACAAAAAATCAAAAACAAAACAAAGAAAGAACAAAAAGACTAAAAGAACAAACTAAAAACAAAAAAGACAAAAAAAAACAAAAACAAAAAAACAAAAACAAAACAAAACAAGACAAAAGAAAAAATCAAAAACAAAAAAGACCAAAAAAAAACCCAAACAAAACAAAAAAAAGACAAAAGAAAAAAAACAAAACAAAAAAGACAAAAAAAAAAAAAAAACAAACAAAAAAAAACAAAATAGAATTTCCACTGGCGTAGCAAGCTGATCCTGTACCATCCGGACATGTATGATGATAATAGAACCTGGCAACATACTAGTAACAAAGAGCGAGTGTTATTGAGGGATATTATAAAATGTTATATAGGAGAATTCACATTGAGGGAGGCAGAGAGCACCTGCACGGATCTGTAGACCCTCTTACTGACCTCTGTGGATAGCTCTACCCATAGTGTGATCAGAGCCCCATTAGAGTTGCAGGCCCGCAGGCTGCTGCCTTGAGTGCCATATCACTTAGTTTGGCAGATATTTGCTGTGGTGTAATAAGGTATATTGGACTCTTTGACGGAACACTGCTTCCTGCTCCGCTGACAAACAAGGCATGTAGTGTTTTTTTTTTTTTTTTATGCCACTTACTGATCAAGCACTGCTTCCTCCTCCACTATTGGAGAAGACACACATTGTCACTGTAAATACAGAATAATGATCCAGCACTGCTTCCCCCTCCAGTATCAGGGAAGGCAAATACTACCACCTTATTTTCATATTACTGATCCAGCACTGCTTCCTCCTCCACTATTGGACAAGACACACCCTGTTATCTTTCATACATATTTATGATCCAGGACGGCTTCCTTCTCCAGTTTCAGGAAAGGAACATACTACCACTGTATTTGCATGTTACTGATCCATCGCTGCTTTCTCCTCTGCTAGTGAACAAGACACACCTTGTTACCTTTTATATAGAGTAATGATCCAGCACTGCTTCCTTCTCTACGATTGGACAAGACACACCCTGTTATCTTTCATACACATGTATGATCCAGCACTGCTTCCTCCTCCAGAATCAGAGAAGGAACATATTACCACCTTATTTACATATTACCGATCCTTCGCTGCTTCATCCTCCGCTATCAGACAAGACACGCCTTGTTACCTTTTATATAGATTAATGATCCAGCACTGCTTCCTCCTTCACTGTCAGACAGGACACACCCTGTTATCTTTCTTAAAAATGTATGATCCAGCACTGCTTTCTCCTCCAGTATCAGGGAAGGTACATCCTACCACCTTATTTTCATATTACTGATCCATCACTGCTTCCTCCTCTGCTATTGGACAAGACACACCCTGTTATCTTTCATACAGACAAATGATCCAGCACTGCTTCCTCCTCCAGTGTCAGACAAGACACACCTTGTTATCTTTCATACATATTTATGATCAAGCACTGCTTCCTCCTCCAGTATCAGGGAGTGCACATATTACCACCTTATTTACGTATCTTACTGATCCATTGCTGCTTCCTCCTCTGCTATTGAACAAGACACACCTTGTTACCTTTTATACAGATTAATGATCCAACACTGCTTCTTTCTCCACTATTGGACAAGACACACCCTGTTATCTTTCATACACATGTATGATCCACCACTGCTTCCTTCTCCAGAATCAGAGAAGGAACATACTACCACCATATTTACATATTACTGATCCATCGCTGCTTCATCCTCTCCTATCAGACAAAACACGCCTTGTTACCTTTTATATAGATTAATGATCCAGCACTGCTTCCTCCTCCACTGTCAGACAGGACACACCCTGTTATCTTTCATACAAATTTATGATCCATGACTGCTTCCTCCTCCAGTATCAGGGAAGGCACATACTACCACCTTATTTTTATATTACTGATCTGTCACTGCTTCCTCCTCCACCATTGGACAAGACACACCCTGTTATCTTTCATACAGGATTATGACCCAGCACTGCTTCCTCCTCCAGTATCGGGGAAGGCATATACTGCCACCTTATTTGCGTGTTACTGATCCATCACTGCTTCCTCCGCAACCATTGGACAAGACACGCCTTGTTATCTTTCATATATATTTATGATCCAGCACTGCTTCCTGCTCCGCTATCGGAAAAAACACACCTTGTTATCTTTTATATATATGTATAATCCAGCATTGCTTCCTCCTCCAGTATCTGGGAAGGCACACACTACCACTTTATTTACGTAATACTGATCCAGCACTGCTTTCTCCTCTTCAATTGGACAAGAAACACCCTGTTATCTTTCATACAGATATATGAGCCAGCACTGCTTCCTCCTCCCGTATCAGGGAAGGCACATACTATCACCTTATTTACATATTACTGATCCAGCACTTCTTCCTCCTCCAGTATCGGGGAAGGCATATACTGCCACCTTATTTGCATGTTACTGATCCATCACTGCTTCCTCCGCCACCATTGGACAAGACACGCCTTGTTATCTTTCATACATATTTATGATCCAGCACAGCTTCCTCCACCGCTATTGGAAAAAACACACCTTGTTATCTTTTTTACATATTTATAATCCAGCATTGCTTCCTCCTCCAGTATCTGGGAAGGCACACACTACCACTTTATTTACGTAATACTGATCCAGCACTGCTTTCTCCTCTTCAATTGGACAAGACACACCCTGTTATCATTTATACAGATATATGATCCAGCACTGCTTCCTCCTCCAGTTTCAGGGAAGGCACATACTACCACCGTATTCACATATTACTGATCCAGCACTGCTTCCTCCTCCAGTTTCAGGGAAGGCACATACTACCACCTTATTCACATATTACTGATCCAGCACTTCTTCCTCCTCCAGTATCAGGGAAGGCACATACTATCCCCTTATTCACATATTACTGATCCAGCACTTCTTCCTCCTCCAGTATCAGGGAAGGCACATACTATCACCTTATTTACATATTACTGATCCAGCACTTCTTCCTCCTCCACTATTGAACAAGACACGCCCTGTTACCTCTTATACAAATTCGTGACCCAGCACTGCTTCATCCTCCACCATTGGACAAGACATACACCCTGTTACCTTTTATACAAATTATTGATCCAGCACTGCTTCCTCCTCCACTATCGGACAAGACACGCCCTGTTATCTTTCATACCGATTTATGATCAAGCACTGCTTCCTCCTCCGGTATTGGGGAAGGCACATACTGCCACCTTATTTGCATATTACTAATCCCTTGACAATAAATACCCTGTCATCTTATATGCAGATTAATGATCCATCACTGCTTCCTCCTCCACTAGACGACAGGACAAGCACACATTATCACATTTTATTCAGCTAATTGATCCAGCACTGCCTCTTCCTCCAGAATCTAGGAAGGCACACACAGCCACCTTACATATTACAGGCCCATCACTGCTTCCTCCTCCACTATCTGACAAGGCAGACCCCATCACTTCATACACTGCTTCATTTTTCCTATACCTTAATTTTTGTATCTCTAGAGAGTAAACTCATGCATGCAAGTTTTTTTTATCTCCTATCTTATTATTGCTATTTATGCTTTGCTATGGAACTGTATGTTGCAGAAAATGTTTTATGCATTTCAAATAACCATATTAGCATACACTGTTTGTGTCCTATCCCGTCCTCTATCATTATAAATAATAATTATAATCTGTCACCTTGAGCTATAACATGCAACCAGCTGTATACCCCACAGAACCGTAGTCAGGTGCCTTAGTTCTTGCTGATCACGTGATGTTTAACTGTGATAATGAGAATGCTACATGCTACTATGGTGGGGAGTCAATTACCTTTAAATATATAGCAACCTAGCTGTGAAAATGCTCCCTTGTAGGGCGGACAGATGAATTGTAAAGTTTGCAAATGCATTGAATTGTTTGTTTGACTTTCTGATTACCGGCATTGTGTGCCTTAGGGTACAGATAGCTCAAATGTTGTAGGCAGTGCTGTGCAAGAAATGCATTGCACAATTATGAGCTTGTAAGCTTCTATGTTAGCTGTCCATCTTGACCTGTTTCAATGAAAACGGATGTGTGTGTGTGTGTGTGTGGGGCTCCCCTAATTCTACAAATCAGATGCCCAGCATGGACTTTTGACATAACAGGAGTACAGATATTAGAAGAATGGGGTTTTGTTGTTACAAATTAATTTTAAGATCTTCCAGAACTTGTGGAATTAACCTAACCACAGTGATTTGGTTGATGGCTGAGGTTGAGAGGTTCATCTTGCAGTAGACTTGTCTGGGACCATTCAAAAGTAGAGTAGGTGCCTTTGGGAGCAGTAAATAATGTGGTTTAGAGCTCCCACTGGGGATGTCCAGTCCAGGCACCATGTGTAGACACCATGAAACCTTGAGGATGGGAAGGGCTGGATGCAAAAATACTGCATTGGGTCTCTCTTTAGAGAGGCCATATGATCAGCATGGACTTTGGACATAACAGGAGTCCAGATACTGGAGGGGGAGGTTGTGTTGTTGCAAATTAATTTTAAGATCTTCCAGAACTTATGGAATTAACCCAACCAGAGTGCTTTGGTTGGTGGTTGAGGTTGAGAGGCTCATCATGTAGTAGACTTGTCTGGAATCATTCAACAGTAGAGCAGGTGACATTTAAGGCATTACAAAACAGCGAAAGACTGGTCACAGAGGTGTCAAACTTCCCACAGAAAGTCAAGTAGCCTCTTACTCCTTCTCTCGGTGGAGTTGACAACATATTCACAGTGGGTGCCTTTGGGAGCAATAAAGAAGGTGTCTCAGAGCTCCCACTGAGCATGTCTAGATACTGTGTGTAGGCACCATAAAACTTTGAAGATGGGAGGTGCTGGATCTAAAAACACTGCATTGGGTCTCTCTTTAGAGAGGCCAGATGACCAGCATGGACTTTTGACTCAACCGGTGTCCAGATACTGGAGGGAAGGGGTTGAGTTGTTGCAAACAATTTCAAGATTTTCCAGAACTTAAGGAATTTACGTAACCAGAGTGCTGGTCATTGAAGTGTTGAACTTTGTCCCAAAGTAAGCCAAGTAACCACTCACTCTTTCTCTCTGTGGTGTTGCCCACGTGGGCACAACTTTTGACATAACAGGAGTTATGATATTGGGTGGAAGGGATATTATTGATGCAAATCAATTTCAAGATCTTCCAGAACTTATGGAATTAACCTAACCACTGTGCTTTGGTTGATGGCTGAGGTTGAGAGGTGCATCTTGCAGCAGACTCGTCCAGGATCATTCAGAAGTCGAGGCATAGAAGAGACAGAGAAAAACTGGCTATAGAGGTGTTGAACTTTGTCCCAAAGTAAGCCAAGTAGCCTCTCTCTCTTTCTCTCTGTGGAGTTGCCCGCATGGGCACGGCAGGTGCCTTTGGGAGCAATAACGAAGGTGGCTCAGAGCTCCCACTGGGTATGACAAGACACCATGTGTAGACAGCATAAATCCTTGAAGATGGGAAGTGTTGGATCCAAAAACACTGCATTGGGTCTCTCTTTAGAAACAGAAGTCTTTGAGAGGGAGTGTAATAGTCCTGGTAAGGCAGCTCCAAATACACAGCTCGATCACAAATGGCCACTTTGGTTCAAATCCCCACGGAACTCTATTTTCAATAAGTTGCTTCTAAATTGGAAAATATATATAGTCTTCTGACAGCACTTACATCCACTCACTGTTACAGAACCTGGGCAACCTTACAACACTCTATTGACTCATGCAAGATAATGGCTATGTTTGGAACTTGTGTATTCCTTGGACGAAATAAAGAGACATTTTATTCATCCTCACTTGGTTGCCGACTTTATCTACATGGAAGGACTCTCTCAATTCTATAGGCCTATACTTAGAAGGGCCTTGGGCTTGAAAGTGGGACTCCCTTTTAGGAATACCCTGTGACCAGATAGTTCTCTTACTTCTAACATGCATTACATGCAGGTCTAGTCCTTGAATGCAGTTCCAAACTCTCTATTATAGAGCACAGGAAGAGGTGGAATACCCAACAAAGGTTCCTACAGCTTTTCCAGCTAGCAGGCACTGAATGGGTATCGACATCCAGAAGCTTGTAGTTACTATTGGAGCAATGTAGCCACAAAATAAGAGGTTCTTCTGATAGGGCTAATTTTGATGGACATTCTTGTTAATTGCCGCCATTTTTATTCAAACACAGCAGTATGTGTGTGACTAGAAAATGTAGCTTTTGACAAGAAAAGGCTGAGTTTGGAAAGCTTTGCCAGCAGTTAAAATGCACTTACAGTACATAGAACTTTCTGCATCCAAAATAAAGCAGCACAAAGCAATGCACAACAAATGCACTGTCTGAACGACCATGCATACTGCTTTGTTAAAGTCAAAGGCAGTTTGCTGACCCATGTTTGACATGTGTTTCATATGCGTGTCAAATGCAAGAAACAATGCCTGTCGACATGAGACTTTACTCTGTTCCAACTCTCTGCCTCTCCCAAGGATGGAGGGCTATCAAAAGACCCTTCCACAACAGTGCCTCTCTGTCTTGTCAGGGCCTGGTCAAACCCACTGATGACAAACTCACCAGGGGGGGTTGGCTGGCTGATGAGACATAGAGAACTCAGTGTACCAACCTTGTTGTCGGAAATTCCGATCGTGTGTGGGCTCCATCACACATTTTCCATCGGATTTTCCGACACACAAAGTTTGAGAGCAGGATATAAAATTTTCCAACAACAAAATCCGTTGTCGGAAATTCCGATCGTGTGTACACAAATCCGACGGACAAAGTGCCACGCATGCTCAGAATAAATAAAGAGATGAAAGCTATTGGCCATTGCCCCGTTTATAGTCCCGACGTACGTGTTTTACGTCACCGCGTTCAGAATGATCGGATTTTCCGACAACTTTGTGTAACCGTGTGTATGCAAGACAAGTTTGAGCCAACATCCGTCGGTAAATATCCTAGGATTTTGTTGTCGGAATGTCCGAACAAAGTCTGACCGTGTGTACGGGGCATTAGAAGTTATCGCTCCTCCATGACCAGAAGTGAGATCTTCAGAAGACGTCAAAGTCACCTACTTGCAAGTCTTCTTGAGTCTTTATGTCATTTCAATGTCATTATTGAAATAAATAGAATTTGGTTTTAGACTCTATTACTCCCCAACATCCAGAAAGGAGATCCTCAGAAAATGATTAGATCATCTATATGTAATGGACAAATGACATTTAATGAATTCTTATCACTGTACTTCAGCAAAGTGGAGGGAAGTGTTCAAAACCCTTTCTGCATCATGTTGAAGATTTTGCCTCACTTCTTGTCTGGTAATAAACCAGGGTTTCTCAACCAGGGTTCCTCCAAAAGCTACTAGAGTTTCCTTGAGCAATGAGCAATCTCTGTCTCTCAGATAAGTCCCCAGTGACACCATTGACTTTTTTAAGCAATCTGTAAGGAGGTAATTATTCCCAATGACCACAAGTGTAAGGAGCATACTTCCCACTGACCATCACACCAATATATCATGAGTTGTAGAAGCAGTAATTTTTACCAGGGGTTTCCTGAGACTGGAAAGTTATTACAAGGGTTCCTTTATGTTGAAACAGTTGAGAAAGGCTCGGTTAAAGCCGAGCTCCAGACCAAACTATTTTTGTACAACTTCAAACAGGTTTTTATTATTACCGTGCAAAGCTTGGGGTGCCACCCTAGACTTACATCCTATGGTCCGATGACTGCTACTGTTGGGTGCAGGTGGAGGAGAGAGCTTGTCCCGGCTTTATGCAACTCCTAGTAAGAAAACACTCAACCCTCTCTATTTGTCCTGTTTACCATTATCATTGAAAGTGAAAGTAAATGAAAATTAATCAACAATTTTGGGTTGTCCCTAGAAAAGTAATAGAGGATAAATCTTCCAATGGGGACACTCGTTCTGTTGACCTGAGGGCCCCCAAGGAATTCCCTTCATTTGCAGAGATTTCCTCTCACTTCCTGTTTAGCTATGGGACAGGAAGTGAAGGGAAATCTCCGCATTGGGATACAGATGGCAAAAAAAAAAAAAACAAAACAGACAGGGGTCATATCCCTCCCTTGCTCTATCCAAAGTTAAAAAAAAAGTGAAAAATAGTCCCACAATGAAAATGGTGAAAGATGTGGTCCCAACAGCCAAAACATTTGCCTATAGATCTTCTTTGAATATTAAAGGGTACAGCTACCTCCAGTATAGATCCCCCTCCCCCCAGTAAATATTTCTGTCCCTAGTACAGATTTCCCCCAGTCAGTGCCAAATTGTACCCCCCCCCCCCCCCTTCATTATGTGATTATGTGTAAACCTATGGGGAGGAGATAGAGAGCACAGCCAGCAACTCCTCCCAGCTTTCTTCTCTCCTTGCCGCTTCCAGCGCTGGGTTGACAGAAGTAGTGATGCCGCTGTCACTACTCCTGTCAGCCTTATAATAGAAGGAATTTGCTGTGCCTCCATCCCTACAATACATGCAGCACCCAGGGCAGCTTGCCCTTCTGCCCACCCCTTGTCCCGGCCTCGCCCCCAGTACAGATTCCCCTCATCTCCAGTACAGTTCCCACCAGTACAGAACCCCCCTTCTCAATACAGAACTCTAAAGGAGCAAAAAAGAGCCTCCATTGCTCTGAACTGCCAATGTCTGTCTCCAAAATTGAACAGGTGGCAGAAGCATGTGCAGCAACTGTTAGCGCTAGTAGCAGGGCCATGGACACTCGTGGGGGTTTCCCCCCACCTTCCCCCCTTATCAATGTGCCTGCTCACTCCACCTGTAATTAAAATATAACACTCGGGTGGACTGATCCTTTCATTAAAAAAATTAATAAATAAATTAGCATAAAGGTACACTTCCGATACAATAAAAATTAAATATAATTATTAAAAAAAAAAAAAAATCAGTCTTCCTCCAGCCATCTACAGGGACCTGTTTGTGGCCCTCGGCCTTTTACTAAATATATTGCATCTAGTTGCTGAATCGTTAGTTTGTTTCTACCTGGAAGGGAAATACCAGAATCAATTATTGTTAAAAGCCAATTTTTATTTCCTCTTCATAAAAAAAAAAAAAAAAAAAAATGAAGGTTGAAAATAATATATGTATTTTTTTATTTCCCTGTTTAAAAATAGTTTATCGCATCATAATACGTCTGCACCGACTCGCTATCTCAATTTATGGATAATTTAGCACTTTCATGAAAAAGAGATGACCGATCGATGCCTCCTGTATATTTAATAGCTTAGCGTTTATGCGATAGACGGTGAAAACCGTGCCGCCATCTGGGAGATGAACCGTGATAGGGAGAAGCCAAAGGGATTATGATTTTCTGCAGGCGTGGGAATATTCTGTCCATCGCAGCAATTAAGGTCAGGTGTATGAAGGCAGTGGTGTCATGGCAACGAACTGCGTGCACCCCCTACCCCCCCCCCCCCCCCCACAACTTCCAATAAAAATGTAAAGTTCTGAAACAGTTTAACCTACAGATCTCAAAATGCGAGGGAGAGGGAGATATAACCGACAAGTAAGAGGTCACCGTTTGTTCAGCATCGTAAGTTCTCTTGAGCTGCAGCCTAGAATGGAATAATTGTATGGCATTGTAATCAGCAAAAATTGTTATGTTAAGGTTCCCTTTAGAATTATACATGTGCACAGTGGTGTAGTGTTCAGTAGGTGCGCTGTCATGCGTCAACATACATTTCCTATGTGTTTTGACAGGTATTATTGATGCGCCTGAAAACGTGTTTTTTAAATGTACCATTTGGAACAGATAGAATTAGATGCCATTGTTTGTTAATGAGGACCTCCTCCCCTCCTATTGATAAAATTAAGATGACCTTAAATAAGGACACTTACCTACCTCCATGCTGAGTCTCCCATAGTGTCACATAGTGACCTACAGTCCCCCCATGTCTTCTGAGAACCATTAGCCCCCGCAGTGCCACTCAGTCCATGACCATGCAGGGGGCAACTTGCTGCAGACCCCCCAGCCTCTCACAGTGCTCATAACTTCCAACAGTGTCCCCCAAACCCCCACAGTGCCCTCCGGTCTCCCACCGTTTCTCAGGCAAAGCCCCCAGCCTCCACATTTGCTCCCAGCTCCCTCCAGGAACCTCATGCCCTGCATGGCCATCAAGCCTTCTTCAGTGTTCCCTAACCCCATTCAAAACCCTCTAACTTTCTGCAGACCCCCCCCCCCCCCAGACCCTCACAGTGCTTACAGCTTCCAACAGTGTCCCACTGTGTCTCCCAACCTCCCACAGTGCCCTCCAGTCTCCCACAGTTCCTCAGGCAAAGCCCCCAGCCTCCACAGTTGCCCCTAGCTCTCTCCAGAAACCTCATGCCCTACATGGCCATCAAGTCTTCTTCAGAGTCCCCTAACTCCCTTCAAAACCCTCTAACTTGCTGCAGACCCCCCCAGACCCTCACACTGCTCACAGCTTCCAACAGTGTCCCGCCCGTGTCCCCCAACCTCCCACAGTGCCCTCTGGTCTCCCACAGTTCCTCAGGCAAAGCCCCCAGCCTCCACAGTTGCCCCTAGCTCTCTCCAGAAACCTCATGCCCTACATGGCCATCAAGTCTTCTTCAGAGTCCCCTAACTCCCTTCAAAACCCTCTAACTTGCTGCAGACCCCCCCAGACCCTCACACTGCTCACAGCTTCCAACAGTGTCCCGCCCGTGTCCCCCAACCTCCCACAGTGCCCTCTGGTCTCCCACAGTTCCTCAGGCAAAGCCCCCAGCCTCCACAGTTGCCCCTAGCTCTCTCCAGAAACCTCATGCCCTACATGGCCATCAAGTCTTCTTCAGAGTCCCCTAACTCCCTTCAAAACCCTCTAACTTGCTGCAGACCCCCCCAGACCCTCACACTGCTCACAGCTTCCAACAGTGTCCCGCCGTGTCCCCCAACCTCCCACAGTGCTCTCCAGTCTCCCACAGTTCCTCAGGCAAAGCCCCCAGCCTCCACAGTAGCTCTCTCCAGAAACCTTAGGCCCTACATGACCATCAAGTCTGCTCCAGAGTCCTTTAAACTCTTCCAAAACCCATTAACTTGCTACAGACCCATCAGCCCTCACAACTTCCAACAGTGTCCCCCAACCTCCCACAGTGCCCTCCAGTCTCCCACAGTTACATAGTTAGTAAGGTTGAATAAAGACACCAGTCCAATCTGAGTGTGGGTGTGTGTCTACAATTATCCCTATTTATTTAAGGTACCCATATATTGCCGTCAATTTACGCAGCACTCCACACATACATCCAAGGTCCCCAACTCACATTCATATACTAGGGCCAGTTTTGGACAGAAGCCAAATAACCTACCAGCATTTCTTTGGAGTGTGGGAGGAAACTGGAATACCCGGAGGAAACCACGCAGGCACAGGGAGAACATGCAAACTCCAGGCAGGTAGTGTCGTAGTTGGGAATTGAACCAGCGACTTTTTTTACTGCTAGGCGAGAGTGCTACCCACTACACCACTGTGCCGCCCAAGTTCCTCGGGCAAAGTCCCCAGCCTCCACAGTTGTCCCCAGCTCTCTCCAGAAACCTCATGCCCTACATGGCCATCAAGTCTGCTCCAGAGTCCCCTAACCCCCTTCAAAACCCTCTAACTTGCTGCAGACTCCCGAGCCTCTCACAGTGCTCATAGCTTCCAACAGTACCCCACAGTGTCCCCCAACCTCCCACAGTGCCCTCCAGTCTCCCACAGTTCCTCAGGCAAAGCCCCCAGCCTCCACAGTTGCCCCTAGCTCTCTCCAGAAACCTCATGCCCTACATGGCCATCAAGTCTGCTCCAGAGTCCCTTAATCCCCTCCAAAACCCACTAACTTGCTACAGACCCCACTCAGTCCATGAAAATGCAGGGGGCAACTTGCTGCAGACCCCCCAGCCTCTCACAGTGCTCAAAACTTCCAACAGTGTCCCCCAACCTCCCACAGTGCCCTCCAGTCTCCCACATTTCCTAGGACAAAACCCCAAGCCTCCACAGTTGTTCCCAGCTCCCTCAAGAAACCCCATGTCCTACATGGCCATCAAGTCTGCTCCAGAGTCCCTTAACCCCCTCCAAAACACCCATCCCCCCACAGGGGCACCCAGCCCCATTCAGAGCCTTTCAGCATTTCAATACATCATTAGCGTTTCCATATTTTTTTGTATGAGTAGAAACTTCTTTTGCTGTTTGGGAAAATAAGGTTCTGGAAGAATTTACCAGACCTTGATCTCAATAAGGTTGAGGACCACTGGTCTAAATGGAATCAATATTGTTGCAGATTTTCTGGATATGTTGAAGAGAACAAAAGAACATAAGTACCACATTTGTAAAATAATTTACCTTTATATATACTTTTTATACACTTTAAAGCTGAGGTATAATCCGTTTATACTTTCCCGACCCTGGTTTCCCATCAACATACCACTGAAATATTGATATAAAACCTTTCCATTTTGATTACATGCTTTATTTTACAGCCAGGTCCTCTTTAAATCTGTGTTTTTTTGTGAGACATGAAATGTGTCTGTTATATCCAGATCTGTATCCTCTTATCTTTCATAGCGGCAGGTTATACCTGGCAGCCATATGCTGATGACTTTTATTGAGCAAAGTGATGGATATATGACCAGCTTCACTCTCTATCAAACAGTTACATCTGATCCACCAGCCCCAATGTGGGCTTAAATCTTGTGTGCCCAGGGCGTTGTGCCTGTGATTTTATGCCAGGCCCCAAATGTCTCAGAGTAGGTTGGTAGACATCTTTTTCTACGCTGAAAAAAAAACCCATGAAATACATAGAAGATTCACAAACTACCCTGTTTCCCCTAAAATAAGACCTAGCGTGATTGTCAGTGATGGCTGCAATATAAGCCCTACTCCCCAAATAAGCCCTAGTTAAAGTCCTTGTAGGTCTTATTATCAGGGTAGGGCTTATTTTTGGGGAAACAGGGTAGGGCTTATTTGGGGGGTAGGGCTTATATTGCAGCCATCACTGACCATCACGCTAGGTCTTATTTTCGGGGAAACAGGGTACCAGTCCAGACTTACAACACTGGTGGGAGCCATTTCAAATATTGGGACCCCAAAATGCTGGTGAGTTTTATTTCCCTCTTCATTACTCCTGTCTGCTGCACCCAGTACTGCTTGTTGTCCTCCTTCCCCATAGTTTGCTGCACATATCAAATAAATTAGATCAGGGTTTCTCAAACAGGGTTCCATGGAACCCTGGTTCCTCTAGAGGTCGCTAGGGGTTCCTTGATCAATGAGCAATTTTTGCCTCTCAGATAAGTTCCCACTGACACCATTGATCTTTTTAGCTATCTGTAAGGGTGTAATTCTTCCCAATGACCACAAGTGTAAGGAGCATTCCTTCCACCGACTACCACACTAATGCACCTTGAGTTGCAGATATAGTCATTTTTAGCAGGAGTTCCCTGACACCAGAAAGTCATTTTAAGGGTTTCTCTGTGTTGAAAAGTTTGAGAAAGGCTGGATTAGATGATGGGGTGTGCAACTTCAAAGCCATCTCAAATCTTTAGTATTACGTACCCTGCAACCGGGAGACATGCTTTATTAGTAAATGGGCATTGAATGGTTGGCTTCTTCTCTTATTTGCCCTCTTGGGCCATGTGTAGGGTGTTGCCTATAGCTGAAAACAAAATGAGTCGACCAAAATGCGAGGCATGTGTTGGGTCTAAAGAAAAATGAATCAGGAAGAAAGGAGAAGATTTAATAAAGCTTTTCTCAATGTTGGAGTACGAAGAGAACATGGCAAATCTTGGCGGTAATGGTTACAGACCAGCAGAAGGGGTGTTCCATTGGGCCCTCACTTCTCACAAGACCCGTAGCAGCTGCTTTGGCTACCATGGCTTTCTAGAGAGTAGGTAGAGGTATGCAGCTTCAAAGGTGTCTCTGACTAACATCAAAATTAGCTAATCAGAGTGGTAGACCATATACATGTTGGGACGACTAGAGGTAAATTTATGAGGAGGGAAGCTTTGTTAAAACTTTTTCCAATGATGTACGAAGAGCTATGACAAATCTTGTAGGTTATGGTGCAGGTTAGAAGAAGAGGTGTCAAACTGGACCCTCACTTCTAAGTTCTCCAAGACCCAGTAGAAGCTGTTTGAGCTACCATGGCATTGTATAGAGTAAATGAAGAGGTTGATAGCTTCAAAGTAATCTCAAATATGTATTATAATGCACCCAGAAGAAGGGGTGTCCCACTGGGCTCTCACTTCTCCGGGGGACCTGCATCAACTGCCTTGGCTACCAAGGCATTCTACAGAGCAGGCAAAGAGCTGTGCAGCTTCAAAGGTTCCTCTGACTAACACCAAAATTATCCTTTATGGAAAAGCGTACACATGTTGGGTGTAGACCTATGAGGAGGAAAGATTTATTAAAACTTTTCCCAATGATGGAGCAGGAAGGGACGTGGCAAATCTTGTAGGTTATGGTTGCTGGTTAGAAGAAGAGGTGTCAAACTGGACCCTCACTTCTAAGTTCTCCAAGACCCAGTAGAAGCTGTTTGAGCTACCATGGCATTGTATAGAGTAAATGAAGAGGTTGATAGCTTCAAAGTAATCTCAAATATGTATTATAATGCACCCTGTAATCGGGAGACATGCTTTATTAGTAAATGGGCATTGAATGGTGGGCTTTTTCGCTTTTTGACCATTTGGGCCCTGTGTAGGGTCTTGCCTCTAGCTGAAAACAAAATTAGCCAACCAGAATGTAAGGCCGTACACATGTGTTGGTTCTAGAGGTAAATTAATCAGGAAAGGAGAAGGTTTAATAAACCTTTTCTCAATGATGGAGAAGGAAGGGAACGTGGTGAATCTTGTAGCTCAAGGTCACAGGTCGGAAGAAGGGGTGTCCCACTGGGCTCTCACTTCTCCGGGGGACCTGCAGCAACTGCCTTGGCTACCAAGGCATTCCATAGAGTAGGCAAAGAGCTGTGCAGCTTCAAAGGTTCCTCTGACTAACACCAAAATGATCCTTTATGGAAAGGCGTACACATGTTGGGTCTAAACCTATGAGGAGGAAAGATTTATTCAAACTTTTCCCAATGATGGAGAAGGAAGGGGCGTGGCAAATCTTGTAGGTTATGGTTTCTGGTTAGAAGAAGGGGGTTCCCACTGGGCCGTCACTTCTCCTAGACCCAGTAGAAGCTGTTTGGGCTACTAAACGATTGTATATAGTAAATAAGGAGGTTGACAGCTTGAAAAAATCTCAAATATGTGTTATTACGCACCCCACTATCGGCGGACATGCTGTGTTAGTAAATGAGCAATGGGCGGTAGGCTTCTTTTCTTCTTTGCCCTCTTGTGCCCTGTATAGGGTCTTGCCTTGCCTCTGATCAGGAGTCTAAACAGACTACCAACATCTCACTTTTGAGACAGAAAGACTAAGGACACAGATTCCTCAATCCTTTCTCTGCAATTTCAGCTGCAGAGTGGATGAACAGGAAGTGTTCCGTACTGAGGCTCCCTGTTCATCCACAAACTGAAGCATTGTAAACACAGGAAGGGCCACAGGGGGTTTGGTTCCAGTAGTTGTGCCCTGCTGCTCTGGGCTCCCTGTTAAACGTATGGGGCCTGGGTCCCGTACAAGAGGGCAGGTGCTAACCCTTGCAGCAATGTCCTCATCTCCTGTCCCCACTCTGCTCTCCATCAGCCTCCTGGTAGTTTTTATTTTTACAGACCAATTAGTCAATGGCAGCTTCCATATTCCTAACCTTTCCTTGCATGACAGAGCACAGACTAAGTGATGGATAAACATTGCATGGCAGAGTACAGGACTAGGTGATGGAGAAACATCATAAGGAGCCGATCAGTTGTGTATGCTCATTGGGGGAGAGAGCAGAGTGACAGAGAGATGATCTTATCAATTTGCTGCTTCTCTTTTCACTGTCTAGTCACAAGTTAGGAGAGGAACAAGACCTGTAAGTGCTACCTAACTACAGCAAGAAAAAATCAGGTCTCCTCCCTTGCCAGACAGGGCCGTGTTGTATAAATGGCAGAGCTGTGTAAATCTCAGGACTGGAAGGACTGAAGTACAAATCCTCTGGCAGTTAAAACAGCCCTAATGCATGCACACTTTATTATCAAAAGTATTGGGACATCTGCCTTTACACACATAAACTTTAATGGCATCCCAGTCTTAGTCCGTAGGGTTCAATATTGAGTTGGCCCACCCTTTACAGCTATAACAGCTTCAACTCTTCTGGGAAGGCTGTCCACAAGGTTTAGGAGTGTGCCTATGGGGATGTTTGACCATTCTTCCAGAAGCGCATTTGTAAGGTCAGGTACTGATGTTGGACGAGAAGGCCTGGCTCGCAGTCTCTGCTCTCATTAATCCCAGAGGTATTCTGTCGGGTTGAGGTCAGGACTCTGTAGGCCAGTCAAGTTCCTTCACCCCAAACTGGCTCATCCATGTCTTTATGGATGTTGCTTTGTGCACTGGTGTGCAGTCATGCAGGAACAGGAAGGAGCCGTCCCCAAACTGTTCCCACAAAGTTGGGAGCATGAAAGTGTCCAAAATTTTGGACACTTTCATGCTCCCAACTTTGTTTTTCAGGGGTTGGGCTTGGCCCCTCATTCATGTCTTTATGGACCCTGTTTTGTGCACTGGTGCGCAGTCATGTTGGAACAGGAAGGGGCCATCCCCAAACTGTTCCCACAAAGTTGGGAGCATGAAATTGTCCAAAATGTCTGACGCCTTAAGAGTTCCCTTCACTGGAACTAAGGGCCCAAGCCCAACCCCTGAAAAACAACCCCACACCATAATCCCCCCTCCACCAAATGATTTGGACCAGTGCACAAAGCAAAGTCCATAAAGACATGGATGAGGGAGTTTGGGGTGGAGGAACTTGACTGGCCTGCACAGAGTCCTGACCTCAACCCGATAAAACACCTTTGGTATGAATTAGAGCAGAGACTGCGAGCCAGGCCTTCTCGTCCAACATCAGTGTCTGACCTCACAAATGGCGCTTCTGGAAGAATGGTGAAACATTCCCATAGACACACTCCTAAACCTTGTGGACAGCCTTCCCAGAAGAGTTGAAGCTGTTATTGCTGCAATGGGTGGGCCAACTCAATATTGAACTCTACAGACTAAGACTAGGATGCCATCAAAGTTCATGTGAGTGTAAAGGCAGCCGTCCCAATACTTTTGGTAACATAGTGTATATCATCTGTGTATTTATCTGAGCTCAGCTTTAGGCTAGGGGGTCTTATTTACCAGTGTACCCTCCACAATATTCCTAATCTGAAAGGTCCTCTTACAAGCGCTGATACATTTCTCGAGCTATAGAAACTTTTTCCCCGCTAGCGTATTATTTTTTTGCAGAGCTTCGGTTCGCATAATCCTCCTGCAGAAGTCCTCGGAGTTTCAAATATACTTCCAAAGAATGTCCAATTTTTTTTATTTTTTTTTTTACATTTTACAGCGGAGCGCGGATCGCCATCGGAGGCGGCTTGAATACAAACAGCTGCTCAGCCCCTAATCCGGCCTCACTGGAGTGATTCCACTTCCACAGAGCTTATTTCGCCAGAGCCGGCCTCTGCAAATACTCGGATTTTTCTTCTTTTTTTTTTTTTTTTTCAAGGCACTGAAAACATCTTGCATTGCACACATATTTCCATATCTCTGGGGAACAAGCTTGAGTTCAACGCTAAAACATAAATAAATAAATCTCTTTTGGCTCACATCCCTTCAGAAAATTGTGAAATGTGGTGGACATACTCTTGTGATCCGACCATCCTTGCTGGTAGAGGGTAACGCCTTTCAGACCCTGCAACTCGGTACCATCTACTATTGCCTGCTCTGTGGACATCTACTGAGCTTCAGTACTTGTACACAGACCAACTGTCCTATATCTGGTGGCATCATTCCTCATCTTGGCTCCCTGTCCCACCAACGCTGTGTCCCGGGCTATGTCCTGGAATCACAGCATTCACCTTCAATAATTCCTTCCCGTTCCTTTAAAAGGTTCTGAATGGCGATCATGTGACCGCTGTGATTGGCTGTCACAGTGGTCACATGATCGGGAGCTACCAATCCTTAGCTGGGACCAAGTACTGTCCGTGCCGGGAGCGTGCCGTGACGCACCTGGGCGGCGTGTGGGTGCGATCGCGCATACAGTATGTATTACATGGGCAGCAGTGGCAGGACAACGTCATCTAGAGCCCATGGCGAACATGCCAAACAACTATCCCCCCCCCCAAAAAAAAGCATTATGTGTTAGCAAACCCCTCACCCCCCAAAAAGAGAGCCCCCAGATACTGCCCCTCCCCCTTAAAAAAAACCTAACAAACCTAGAAATTAAGACACCCCCCCACACCCACAAAAAAAAGCATCATGTGTTAGCAAACCCCCCCCCAAAAAAAAAACAACATTTGTTGTGGGGGTCTTCGGGGCTTATCAGAATTTGAAAGCCCCCATCAATATTAAGGGAGCCCCCAGATACTGCCCCTTCCCCTTAAAAATAAAAACTAAAACAAATCTAGAAATTACGACCCTCCCCCCAAAAAAAGCATCATGTGTTGGCAACCCCCCCAAAAAAAAAACATTTGTTATGGGGGTCTTCGGGGCTTATCAGAGTTTGAAAGCCCCCATCAATATTAAGAGAGCCCCCAGATACTGCCCCTTCCCCTTAAAAAAAAAAACTAAAACAAACCTGGAAATTAAGAAAGACACCCCCCCCAAAAAAGCACCATGTGTTAGCACCCCCCCCCCCCCAAAAAAAAAAAATGTCGTGGGGTCTTCAGGGCTTATCACTTAAAGAAACTTATCACTTAAAGAAAACAAAACCTAAAACAAACCTAGAAATTAAGACCGCCCCCCAAAAAAAGCATCATGTGTTAGCAACCCCCCCCCCCCCTCCCAAAAAAACCCAAAAAAAACATTTGTTGTGGGGGTCTTTGAGGCTTATCAGAGTTTGAAAGCCTCCATCGATAATAAGAGAGCCCCCAGATACTGCCCCTCCCCCTTTAAAAAAAACTAAAACATACCTAGAAATTAAGACCCCCCCCCCCAAAAAAAAGCATCATGTGTTAGCAACTCACCCCCCCCAAAAAAAAGCCCAAAAAAAAACATTTGTCGTGGGGGTCTTCAGGGCTTATCAGAGTTTGAAAGCAAACAAAATAAAACAAAAACAAAATAATCATAAAATAATAATAAAAAATAAAATTATAATAAAAATAATGATAACATTTAAAGTTAAAATAAAAATAATAATAAATAAAAAAATAAATGATAAATAAATCATTTTAATAATAAAATAATAATAATAATGTTAATAATAATAATGTTAATAATAATAATAATAATAATAATAATAATAATAATAATAATAATACAAGTGTTGTAAATTCATCATCACTCATGATGTCCACTGATTGAAAAAAAAAAATAAAATAAACCCTAACGAACCAGCACACATGACCAATGCCATCTATCAAAAATCTA
This sequence comes from Lithobates septentrionalis, assembly GCA_037952835.1. Lineage (NCBI taxonomy): Eukaryota > Metazoa > Chordata > Amphibia > Anura > Ranidae > Lithobates > Lithobates septentrionalis. The sequence goes on from JBBDGP010002224.1 coordinate 638,461, forward strand.
GAAATACTACTTACTACTTAAATATTATATATACACAATGCTTGTCCTCTGTCGAAAATGGACAAAAGTATGGGCGTTCGTCCAAACTCCCGCCTTGTTGATGAAGACAAGGGCCTCTTCCCCACAGGCCTGGCTGGTGGTTGTGGGGGTCTTGGAGCTTATTGGAATGTGAAAGCCCCTTTCAATAATAAGGGGACCCCCAGGAACTGACCCAACCCCAATTCACAAAAAAGAAAATATATATATAACCTAGAAATAAAGACACTCAAACATTCTTTATTGAAAATAAGCCCCCAAATAATCATAAAATAATAAAAAATAAAATGATAATAAAAATAATAATAAAAAATAAAATGATAATAAAAATAATAATAAAAAAAATGTAATGATAAAAAAAAAATAAAAAAAAAAATAATAAAAAATAGAATAAATAAACAATACAAAATAATAATAAAAAAATACCCTGTTGTGAATTCATCATCACTCATGATATCCACTGATTAAAAAATTAAAAAATTAAAAACAGACGAACCAGCACACATGACCAATGCCATCAATCAAAAATCTAGAAATACTACTTACTACTAAAATATTATATATACTAAGCTTGGCCTCTATTGAACATGGGCAAAAGTAAAAGAAAGCCCCTTTCAATAATAAGGGGGCCCCCAGGAACTGCCCCCCCCCCCATTCACAAAAAAATGTAATCTAGAAATAAAGACACTCAAGCATTCTTTATTGAAAAAAAACCCAAATAATCATAAAAAAATAAAATGATAATAAAATGAATAATGAAAAAATGTAATGATAAAAAATAAAAAAAATAAAAAATAAATACATAAAAAATAAAATAATAAAAAATAAAATAAATAAACAATACAAAATAATAATAAAAATCCCCTGTTGTAAATTCATCATCACTCATGATATCCACTGATTAAAAAACAAAAACAAAAAAAAAAACCAGCCGAACCAGCGCACATGACCATTCCCATATCCGAAATCTAGAAAAACGACTTCTACATATACGATGCTAGGCCTCCATCGAAACATGGGCAAAAGTATGGGCGTTCGTCCAAACTCCCAGCAGACCCAAAGTCGCCTTGTTGATGAAGACAAGGGCCTCTTCCCCACAACCCTGGCCGGTGGTTTTGGGGGGGGTCAGGGTTGTGGAGAACCTGGATTTAAACCGAGCCATTGACTCAATCACAATGTTTTAGGTTCACTAAAACTACCGTGCAGTGCTCATGCCAAGGAAGGGACGGCAGGTGCCGTCAGATCCTTCTCACACAGGTGCCTTGCTTTTGGTGGACGGGAGCACTTTAAGCTCCGGGTTATGCGGCGGGTGTTTGTTCTCCGGTTATGCGGCGGGTGTTTGTGCCCTGGTTATGCGGCAGATGTTTGTGCTCCGTCACCCTGTGCCTTGCTGTTGGCTTTGTACCAGATTACTGACACGGTTGTGAACCCGTGTTTAAGACGCTCGGATCAAAGCCGGTCAGGATAGAGCGATGATTCCGCGGACAGTTCCTGGAAAGGATTT
>JBBDGP010002224.1:645000-664986 GCA_037952835.1 Lithobates septentrionalis
CAGAGGACAGCACAAACAGGCTCTAACCAGAGTAGAAAAAGAAGTGGGAGGCCGCGTTGCACAACTAAGCAAGAAGATAAGCACATTAGAGTCTCTAGTTTGAGAAACAGACGCCTCACAGGTCCCCAACTGGCATCTTCATTAAATAGTACCCGCAAAACACCAGTGTCAACATCTACAGTGAAGAGGCGGCTGCGGGATTTTGGGCTTCAGGGCAGAGTGGCAAAGAAAAAGCCATATCTGAGACTGGCCAATAAAAGAAAAAGATTAAGATGGGCAAAAGAACACAGACATTGGACAGAGGAAGACTGGAAAAAAGTGTTGTGGACGGATGAATCCAAGTTTGAGGTGTTTGGATCACAAAGAAGAACGTTTGTGAGACGCAGAACAAATGAAAAGATGCTGGAAGAATGCCTGACGCCATCTGTTAAGCATGGTGGAGGTAATGTGATGGTCTGGGGTTGCTTTGGTGCTGGTAAGGTGGGAGCTTTGTACAGGGTAAAAGCTAAGGAAGGCTATCACTCCATTTTGCAACGCCATGCCATACCCAGTGGACAGCGCTTGATTGGAGCCAATTTCATCCTACAACCGGACAATGACCCTAAACACACCTCCAAATTGTGCAAGAACTATTTACAGCAGAAGCAGGCAGCTGGTATTCTATCGGTAATGGAGTGGCCAGCACAGTCACCAGATCTGAACCCCATTGAGCTGTTGTGGGAGCAGCTTGACCGTATGGTACGCCAGAAGTGCCCATCCAACCATTCCAACTTGTGGGAGCTGCTTCTAGAAGCGTGGGGTGCAATTTCTCCAGCTTACCTCAATAAATTAACAGCTAGAATGCCAAAGGTGTGCAATGCTGTAATTGCTGCAAAAGGAGGATTCTTTGATGAAAGCAAAGTTTGATGTAAAAACAATGTTATTTCAAATACAAATCATTATTTCTAACCTTGTCAATGTCTTGACTCTATTTTCTATTCATTTCACAACGTATGGTGGTGAATAAGTGTGACTTTTCATGGAAAACACAAAATTGTTTGGGTGACCCCAAACTTTTGAACGGTAGTGTATATATATATATGATGTTCCCAATTTTACATGCTTACTCTTGTTTAAAAAAATTGCACGTAAAGAAAAACACCTGTTGATCCTGCCAGAAATCCAGTGAGCTCTCTGCCTTTGCTGCACTGAGATTTCTCTTTTTGATAGATGGCGGGGGGGGCCGTGTTCTGTAGCCCTAACACACCTCCTGTCCTAGGGTGACAACAATCTTTCATCTTCATTTTGTTAAGCGCTGCGCAAACTGTTGGCTCTATATAAATCCTGTATAATAATAATAATATATAGATATAGAAGCATAGAGATTAGTGTCATCCTAGGACAAAAAGTATGTTACTGGCAGGATCGCCATCAGCACTGAGTCCTGATGAAGACCGTAATTTAAACCTGCCGAAACGCGTCGGTTGGCGTCTCTGTTGAGGCTTTCCAGTGCAGGAGACTTGCCTTACCAGTCTACTTCACATCAGTAATCAGATTTTGAAAAACAGGATTCAGGGCACGGGTGCACATTACAAAGATAGCATGCCAGGATAAGGATCCTTAAGTGTCAGTTATTTTCAGCTCAAGTCCAGTAAGACTTGAAAATCAGTCACATGGCTGAAAATAAAGACCTTTATCTTTGTCTTAAAGTTTTGTGAATTGAGACTTATGGATCTCCTTTAAGAGCCTACGGTAGATGTTCTGTAGCTCTAAAACACTTCCTACCCCGAGCTCTTCTGTTGGAGCCCTTCAGTGCAGAAGACCTTCCTAACCATTCCTCTTCATATAGGAGATCGGAGTCTGTATATAAGAGAAAAGCTACATCTAGAGTAGTGGTCTCCAAACTGCAGCTCACGGGCCGAATGCAGCCCTTTGCTTGCCTTTTTCTGGACCTTGGGGCACAACTTCTCCCACTGATACAAGGCACTATTTCCACCACTGACACCAATTATGGGACACCATTTCTTCCACTGACACCAACAATAGTGCACTATTCCTTCCACTGACACCAATGACAGGATATTAATCCCCCCACTGCCACAAATGATGTGACCTTATTTCTCCCACTGACACCAATGATAGGGTACTATTCCTCCCGCTGACACCAAAGATGGGGTACTATTCCTCCCACTGACACCAATGGTGGGGTAGTATTCCTCCCACTGACACCAATCATGGGGCACTATTCCTCCCACTGACACCAAGGATGGGACTCTATTCCAATCCACAGACACCAATGATTGGACACTATTCCTCCCACTCACAAAAGTGATGGGGCTCTACTCCTCCCGCTGACACCAATTATGGGACACTATTCCTCCCAGTGACATCAACAGTGGGACACTATTCCTCCCACTGACACCAAAGTTGGGACACCATTCTTTCCACTGACACCAATGATTGGACACTATTCCTCCCACTCACACAAATGATGGGGCACTATTGATCTTTTATTAAAAGAATCAAGCAACCAATTTTATACAAAAGTAAAAAACAAAACCATAGTACAAAACTTCAACAGAAATCCAAGGAATACACATCCATGTTCAGAATATATACAATATATACATAATCCACTACCAAAACTATTTACATAAAGCAGCAGAGAGGGCCTAAGAGGCACAACCCATCACCTATGTACGCAGCCATTTATCAAAAATTAATCCAAAAAATAATAATCTAGGGTGATAAGAGACAGACAGCCACACCCGGGAAAGAGACTCCTGGCAGTCAGGGAGGCTTGAAACCCCTCCACGCCTTCAACCAAGCCCCCTGACTCCGCTTGTCTCTCTCAAGTACCCGAATCTTCTCCACCTCATGCAGAATGTCATACACCACCACCTGAACAGGAAGGATTTTACGCCGAATGCTGACCTGACACCGTGCGTTCCAAGTGAAATAACGGACTACTAGGCTAACTAGAAAAAGTGTATCTAAACAAAAAACCCCACCAGTATTGAATGCTCCATACACCCACTCAGCATAACCCAGCCTGGAGAGGAAAGGAACACCGAGGGCCCGCCCCACCTGTTTGTACACCTCTATGTTAAAAGGGCAATGAAGCAGAAAATGGTCCATAGTCTCCTCCTCACCTGCACACTCCTCCCGAGGACAGCTACGATCCACCCCACTGTGGAATTTCAAATTGCCCCTAACATAGAGCCTCCCATGGAAGCACATCCAGGCCAGATCCCTGAATTTAGGAGGTACTCTGTCCAAATTAATAAGTCTTAACCCTGCCCTCAAAACTGGGCCTGGGCAATCCCTTAAGGCCAGTGGGTCATGAAAGACTTCGCTCAAGACTCGACTCATAAGGACTTTCCTCGGAACCGATCTGAGATCTTCAGCCGACAATCGCCACTGCCGTAATAACCTCAGGCACGGAGCGACATAGGCTGGTAGCTGACCACGATGACCCCTGAGATTCTTCACTTGGCCACCTTCTTCCCAAAGTCGCAGAAAAGGCCTAAACCAAGATCTAAAAATGCCTGCCCATCCAGGAGGTTCCACTGCAAGCATATTACCAATATTAAACTTGAGAAAAAGCAGTGAAAAGAAAAGAACTGGGTTGACCATACCTAAGCCACCCTCCCTCCTGGATAGATAGGTGACATTCCTCTTGATGGGGTTCAGTCTGTTCCCCCACAACATCTGGAAGAACACACTACTGACCCTAGCATAGAGAGACACTGGCAAGATGCAGACAAAGCTGACATACAAAAAGATCGGAATCAGGTAAGTCTTAATCAGATCAACCCTTTCCCTCATAGATAACTTCCATTTCTTCCAGCTGACCACCTTAGTATTGGCAATTTCCAGTCTGCCTTCCCAGTTTTTGAGGCCATAATCGCCGGGTCCAAATTCAATGCCTAGAATCTTAATTCTTTCCTGGGGCACTGGAAAGGTGTCCGGGAGATCAAAACCCTCACCTTCCTTTCCCATCCAGAAGACTTCACTCTTTTCCTGATTGATCTTGGAGCCTGATGCTTCAGAATACCGTGATGTCAGAGAGACCACCTCCTCTGCTTCATCCGCCCTGGTGACAATCACTGACACATTGTCCGCATAGGCAACAACCCTCAAAGGCGGCTCACCCGGAAGCCCCACTGGCACCCCACACAACATGCTGCTCTCTAGCCTCCTGATGAAGGGGTCGATTGCAAACACATAGAGCAGGGGACTCAGGGGACAACCCTGGCGCACCCCGGAGCCAACCTCAAAGGACTGCCCAACCCAACCATTAACAAGAGGAAAGCTCTCTGCCCCCTCATACAAGACTTTTAACCAATCGACAAAACCACCCGGCAGACCGTACTTACTAAGGAGCAACCACAGGTACTCATGGTTAACACGATCAAAAGCCTTTGCCTGATCCAATGTCAGCAAATACTTTCCCCAGCCTGCAGCCCTGCACCGCTCCAAGGCCTCCCGGACAGCTAAAACTGCTGTGAAGGTGCACCTACCCTGGACCGAACAGTGCTGATGGCGAGAAAGCAAAGACTCTGCTACTGACGATAGGCGCCAGAAAATGATCTTTGCCAGTATCTTTCTATCGACATTAAGAAGGCTGATGGGGCGCCAATTCTCAACCATCGAAGGATCTTTACCCTTTGAAAGAAGAATCACAGCTGAGTGCCTCATGGAAGAGGGAAGTACCCCCTCAGCAAGGCAACTGTTAAAAACCTCTACCAAATGTGGGGCCAGAATAGACTTAAAAGCTTTGTAAAACTCAGCCATCAAGCCATCCGGTCCAGGTGACTTTTTGATGGCAAGCTGTTCAATTGCCCTTATCACCTCTTCAACTGTGATCTCCTCTGTCAAATTCATCAATGGGACATCTTCATCATTTAGACCTGGAGTAGAGTCCAAAAAGCTTTCCATCTTGTCACGGTCAAGCTCTTTCCTCCCAAGAAGGTCAGCATAAAAGGACCTCACGACCTCCAGAACCCCTGACCTGGACTTTGTCAAGGAACCTGTACTGTCCTTAAGGCCAACGACCGTTTTAACAGCTACACCTTGTTTGCAGTTCTGGTAAGGGTCAGGCGAGTGGTACTTCCCATAGTCCCTCTCCAGAACCAAAGAGGCATGCCGGTCATATTGACACTTCCTGAGAAGGAGTTTCACTTCGGAGATTGCCCCAGGATCTCCTCCTCTCGAGACAAGAATATCCAGCTTCCTCCGTAAACGTTGGTAGGTCCTGTATTTATTAAACTGCTTTCTATTGGCTAGGCCCCTGAAGAATCCAGCAATCCTCTTTTTGGTCAGCTCCCACCACTCAGCCTTGCTGCTACAAAAGTCCAGGATGGTCACCTGTGCCTGAAAGAATTCCTCAAAGGATTGTCTAACATGTTCTTCCTTGAGTAGAGTCGAATTCAATCTCCAGATGCCCTTGCCCCTCTGAGGGGCGTCTGAAGCATTCAGGACCACAGATAGCATACAGTGATCGGAGAACTCTACTGCCCGCACCACTGGGAGCGAGAAAGCAGAGGTCTCCTTCAAAAAAAACCTATCTATTCTACTCTGACTATTACCTCGATGAAAGGTGAACCCAGTGTCATCCGGGAGGTGCTTAATGTGCACATCCACAAGACCAGCATCCCTAACCATACTATTTAAAAAAACGCTATCATATCCCAGCCTGTCCTTGAAGTCCTTCCTGTCCTTGGGCCTAGTTACTGTATTAAAGTCACCTCCAAAGACCACTTGCCGGGATGTAAAAAGAAATGGCTTGATCCTTGTAAAAAGGCATTTCCTGTCCCACTTTGTGTGCGGTCCATAAACATTAATTAGGCGCAGGTCCTGCCCTCCCACAAGGACGTCTAAGACCATACATCTCCCAATCTCCACCTCAATAACCCGCCGGACAGTTACCATGCCGGTTTTAAACAACACCGCCACACCGCCGTAAGGCTCGGCCGCAAGAGACCAGTAAGATGGACCATACCTCCACTCTCTCTTGGCCATATGAATATCTGCCAAGGAGGTGAGCCTAGTCTCTTGCAAAAATAAAATTTCAGCATCTAATTGGCTGAACAAAAAGAAGGCCATAGAACGAGCTCTTACTGACTTAATGCTGGCGACATTTATTGTCACCACTTTTAACGGAGGGGGAACCGCCATTTGGGTTATTGGGTGGATTGCTTCTTAGCTCCCCTCTGCTGCTCATCACCAGAAGCCTCTCTCTTTCTTGAGGCCGCCTCAAACTCCATTTCGGAATCAGAACTTCGCTCCGAAGAAGCTCCAGATGAAGAGATATCCCAATTAGAGGACCTATAACGGTTGGAGACAGGCACTGGAGCCTGTTCCATCCTCACCACCTGCTTCTTCCGCTTCCCAACCTTCCTCCTCTCCTCCAGGTACTGCAGGTCAGCTTCAGAGATGCCGTCATCTCTTACTTTTTTCTGTGAAGTCTTTACAGAAGACTTCTTTACAGAGGAAGAAGCAACCTTTTTAGTACCCACTACCACTGCTGGTGGGGGGGGTGCTCCCTTTGAATCAGACTTAGGAGGGGTAGACTCCTGGGGGGTAACTGACTCGGGGGGCACAGACTTGGAAGGTTCTGACACAAGAGGAGAGGGTACAGTAGGCTGGCGGGAGACAGATACAGATACAGAAGGAATACTTACAGACACAGGAGGGGTGGCCACAGGAACTGGAGAGGGATCCTGAGCAGGACCAGGGCAGTCGGTCACCGCAGAGGAGGATGGTACACCAGGGGCCTCACCCTCCATCCTGTCCAGCCTTGACATGTCATCAATTACCTCCTTCTCCATATTGTGCCAGGCTTCAGGACATCTGCTGTAGGGGTGGCCAAGGCGCAGGCACAGGTTGCACCTGATCATTTCGGTGCAGTCCTTAGCCATATGACCCTGACCCCGACACACTGAACATATCAAGGCTGAACAGGAGGAACTCAAATGCCCCTTTTCTCCACAGCGGTGACACAGCTTCGGCTGACCAGGGTAAAAAACAGTCATCCTATCCCTCCCTATAAAAGCTGAGGAGGGCAGGTGACGGACAACATTGCCATCCCTGGCCAACCTGACTGTAACCGACCAACCCCCAGTCCAGATGTTACGCTCATCAAGGATTTTATTGGGCTTGGTCAAAACCTCCCCATAGTTCCTTAACCAAACCTCTAGATCCCGGGCAGGGACACTCTCATTAGTGAGGATAATTGTGATTTTTTTTACTGTAGACCTCTGAGAAACTGCAACTGGGGCCAGACCTTCCCATTCAGGTCTTGACCTGCAACGAGCCTCATATCTCTCCCAGAACAGGTCAAGACCCTCTGGCCTGGTGAAGCTAACTGTATAATCCCGTGTCCCAGCAACATGTATAAAGGCATACAGATCATTTGCACCAAAACCCATCTCTAAAATCAAATCCACCACTGCACGCCGTGCTGGAGGGATCGCACCACCTTCCCATTTCAGAATAACAACATTACGTCTGGGACCCCCAGCAGAAGCCAGAGACCCAAGACCAGATCCCGGGGTGCTCAAAGTGGAAGCCTGTAGGGGAAAACCCCGCTTGGGAGCAGAGCTACCAGGAGCAGAGCGTACCACCTGAGCAAAGGTAAGTTTATCAGGGCCAAGGCCCCACACTGAAGTCACAGCAGTCTGTACATTACTATTATTATTCACTGCTTGAATGGAGTTGGTAGGACTGTCCACACTTGAACTGGGACCATTGTTCATCACACTGGTACTGGGATGATTTTTATCAGTCACACAAACATTCACATTCCCATCAGGAATAATCACAGTTTCTGCTGCAATATCAGCTGTCTCCTGAAGCTGTGCTGTAGAGTCCTCAGCAGCTGTGGGGCAAACAGCTTCAGCCAAAAGGGGGTTAATAGGCTCTGCTGAATCTTGTAGTTCATCTGCAGGAATGTCATTTTTTAAAAGCAAACTTTGCTGTACTGCAGCATCAGCAGGCACAGCATTGCTACACATAGGACTAGCAGTCTGACTCTCACTGGGCACATTGTCTGTATCAGTCACAGTGTTGAATGGCACAAAAATTGTTTTATCCACAATATGGGACTTGACAGGCTTTACCTTGTCAGGCACATTGTCTGTAATGTCCTCATCATTAAATGCCAGCTGATCCCCCCGCATAGGAGACTCCATTACCTGGATTGCCCTGAGCATGCCTCCTGAGTCCTGGGAAGGCATGGGGCTGCTTACCTTTCCCTGAGGGGGCAGGGGGTCAGAACTGGGGATCTCCTCCTCCACCTCCATCTTTGTCATCCTCGCAAATCTTTTCTCATTACAAAACTTTTCTTTAAATGGCCCATCTCTGCCTTCCATCATGGCCACAATGGTCTCCTGGTGTTCCACCCGAACCTTGGCCAGTTGGATCTCCGGATCCATGGATCCACGTCTCTGGCTATGCAAGCCCTCACGCTGCCTTCTCAGGCGCTTCAGCTCCGCTCTGAGCTTGTACAGCTTGTCTCTCTCCTTATTCAGGACTTTAATCCCGGCCACCACTCGCTCCCGGATGGCCCCGGAACCTTCATCTTCACCAGGGGCAGAGAGATCACCAACCATGGGTTGTATAGCGGCAGGTATGTTACCTGATGGCCCAGGAGATGGCTGAGAGCTTCCAGCAGGAGAGGCCCTGCTGGCCTCCATGGCTTCCCCAGAAAGGAGCCAGGAGAGCTGGGATAGATTTCCTCACCACTCCCCTCTCACACGGATCACCTAGAGCAGCTCCAGAGAGACAGCCTCCTCCTGACACACCTGTGCTCCAATGATGGGTGGGGCACTATTCCTCCCAATGACACCAATGATGGGACACTATTCCTCCCAATGACACCAATGATGGGACACTATTCCTCCCACTGACACCAATGATGGGACACTATTCCTCCCAATGACACCAACTCAACAATGAGGCACCGCCTCTCCTCCTACTGACTATAAGTGGTATGTATTTAATTTTTTTCCCACCGACCCCCAAGATGGAAACCTTGTCTAGTCCCACTGATGCTCGGGCATTTACTACTCTTAGTGGTCACAGTCCGGCCCACCTAAAGTCTGAAGGATAGAAAACTGGCCCTTTGTTAAGAATGTTTGGAGACCCCCTGAACTAGATCCAAGCCATGGGTGCACATTAAAAAAGTGACGGTTATTTTCATCCAATAAGATTTAAAAATGACAGTCACATGACTGAAACGAAAGATCCTTATCTTTGTGAATTGAGCTTTACCACTCTATTTTAAAACCCGAAGCCACAGACGTGCAAATTTGTTCTCTGGATATATTAGGGATTCCGTACTCCCTCCCCCCCCCCCTTTCCTGCGGGAATTAAAGGCTTGCCTCCCTAATTTCCTAATAAGCATCAAAATGACTTATTTCCATCCGTCCCAACCAGCGGGCGGCATATGTTCCCGCTCCGGCGTACAGAGATGTACTTCTGTCACTTGAAAGATCTGAATTATGGCAACAGATTTGCTTAACAATTCTAGCGTAACCGAGCGGCACTTTCCTAAAAAAGGCCCCGAGGACCATTCGCCAACATCAGCCAAATTGCGCACAGCGTGTTCGCATTCCTCCTGAGTCCCGGGGGAGGCGAGCAGAGATGCATCGCGCTCCCGGAGCACGGCGGAACCCCGCGGAGGGGAAGTTGGTTAGTTGTCTTCTGGGAGTTGCTAACTTTTTTTTTCTTTTTTTTTTTACATGTCGGAGGAACAAATATCTCGAAAATGGAAAAAAAAATTGTAAAAAAAAAAAAAAAAATTCTTAAAAATTGTTACATTTGAGTTTTTTAGTTATCAATTTAATTTATAAAGATAATATCACAGCATAAATATTTACCGGTAATTTTATTTATATGTATATATACGGTAAGTATGTATAATAATATACATAAATGAATAATAAATAATGTATATATATATAATAAATATTTATATATATATATATATATATATCTATATATATATATATATATCAATTTAATTTATAAAGAAAATATATATTTTTATATATATATATGTTTTTTTTTTTTATTTATATATATATATATATATATATAATTATTTTGCCACTCAAAAACATCTCCACCCCATTTTGAAAGTAGACACACCAAGGTGATATAATTTTTTTACATTTTTTTGGAAATGAAGAAACATGCTGCTATTGAAGGGGGATAAAAAAATGGGGCTTGGTTACATTAAATTTGATCTCCAGGATAAGCCCCCCCCCAAATCCATACCAGATGAGTGAGCGCCCCTCCCCCTCCTGGATCATACCAGGCCACACTCCCTCAACACGGGGGGTGGGGGGGTGGGTGCTTTCCCAAAGCACCTTGTCCCCATGTTGATGGGGACAAGGGCCTCCTCCCGACAACCCTGGGCGGTGGTTGTGGGGGTCTGCAGGGCAGGGGGCTTTTCAAAATCTGGAAGCCCGGTTTAAGAAAGGGGGCCCTCAGATCCCGCTCCCCCCCTGTGTGAATGAGGGGCAGATTCCGATAAGCCCTCTGCCCGCAGACCCCCCCCAACCTTCGCCCAGGATTGTGGGGAAGAGGCCCTTGTCCCCATGGGGACAAGGTGCTTTGGGGTGGTGGAGGGGGGGGCAGAGCCCCCGCTGACCCAAAGCACCCACCTCCCCCCCATGTTGAGGGCATGTGACCCGGTATGGTCCAGGAGGGGGACCTCATGTACCTCAAACAATAAGAATCTGACAGGGATTCTAGGCTTCCCCTACTCTTTTAAAGAATACAATTTTTATTCCTGTCTGTGTTGCTGTTGTAGCGTTCCCCCCGCACTTCCTGTCTGGTAAAACGTTGTCACAGGACAGGAAGTGAGGGTAAATCTCTCTAATGGAGTCACGGGAGAGCAGTAAAACGCTTACAGGTTTTAACCCTTCCTCATTCTATCGAAAAACATCAATTTTTTTTTTCTGGACATACAATTACATTTCCTATTAACGGCAATCAACGGCAAACACTTTGCGAAACTTTTGATCTTTTTTTTTTCTTTTTAATATACTGTATATGTATATATTATTATTTTTATATATGTACTTAAAAATCCGCCCCCAGCCCTGTGCAGCTGGAAGAACGGAATTTAGAGTGCTGAGTTTGCAAGTGTTCCTAACCTACATTCGTGGCGTTCGCTCGTCCCCCGCCCCCCCCCCCCCCCTCATTCCACATTCCGACTTATAACAAACATACATTTCTATGGAAATGATGTGCCTACGATTGAGTTAGACGAAATAAATTCTGACTTGTTATTGATAATGTTACCGTTTCGAGAAATAGCGGCGGCCTGCGGAATTTGAATTCAGGCACTTCGTGTCTGGTGGCGGCGGCAGGAGTTGAAGGTGACATTTTTTCAGGAGAAAAAAATCATATTTCCTCAAGTAATATTGTACAGTCTGTGGGAACGAGGAGATTAAACTGGTCCTTGCATGAGATTTATTTTTCCATGGGTCAGTGTAACACCCCCAGGTATTCATTATCTCTCACAGAGATCACAGTACTCCCCCTGACCATGCCTTCATCTGAATTTCTCTCCAGACGGACGGCGCCATGCTTGTTCAGGCATCATCCGAGGTCACTTTCTGAACTAAAAAGCTGGCTCAGAGATGACACAATCATGTCAATCACACATTTGTAGCGAGTCTCAAGTTGTAGGCTGCAGTACAGACACAGATCAGTCCGCGCCGCAGCCTACACCTTGAGACTCGCTACAAAGTTACAATGTTGCAGTCCGGTCACTGGGAGGGAGGGGGAGAGGAGACTTAGGAAATGCTTCCTACTGCCTGCAGCAGACTGATGACATCACCTCAGCCTAGGCAAAGGCATTGCACTGGAGTAGACATGTGCGGTACGTTTCGTTCTGAATCTAAATTCTAACTAATTTTTTCATTATTTGGAAATTCAGATCTACCCAAAGCACATTCATTGAATTAATTTTAATTTTAATTATTTTTTACAATTTAAATTTAATTAATTTTAATTAAAATTTTAATTATTTAATTTCAATGAGCTGCCTTATGTGTGTGAAACGCGTAGAAAAGGTGCTGTGTAATTTTTTAAAACGTTTTGTGCCAAAATGCTTAGCACGGCAGTACCATGCATTTTGGCGGGCGGGAACGCACGCGCGTTTGCTTGATGCGTGGGGGAGTGGTATTAGGAATTGATGACATTCGCACGGATCTGCAAAGGGCGGCGCATTTTTTTTTGTTCCCGCAACACACCTGGTATGAACAAGCCCTTAAAGAGCACATCAGGGAGGGGGTCATGGCAATTTGGGGGGGCAACAAATGAGCAATGAAAACGATAAACGGGCAACATAAGGGCAATTGCAGCAGTGTATGAGGAGTAAGTGGGCAGTTGTGGCAATAGGTGGGCATCAAGTGAGGCATGATAGCAACAGGAAAAAATGCAAGGAACAAAAACAGCCCAATGAAGCCAGAGGGATTTCGTCTAATACGGATGGCCACTAGAGGGAGCTTGGTGGAATACAGTAATTCAAATATGGAGCAGCAATAAAGCAAAGTCATACTAAAAATTATCGGTAATTATAATTAATTACCAATTTGGTAATTATTGATTGTAAAAATACATGATTTACCCTTCTAAACATTAGTTGCAATCATTAGACATTTAATGCACATTTAGGGGTCGGTATGGTATATGATTTAGTGCTCTGCAACCTCCCTCTCATGCTGCAAAAGTGTATATTACATCTTTCTTTTTTTTTCTTTAATCTGTGTTTTTTTTTAAATGTTGTACCTTTTTGCTTTTCATGATACGGTTGCTGCCTGAACGTGGTGTAAAATGATTCCGTCTATATTTCTGTTAGAAATTGATTTTCCCTTAACAATGAAACAAACTGTGCAATAAATCCTGGTGCAGCTTGGGAAGGCAAGGCCGCCCGCCGGTGATTTGTGATTTTCCGTGTCCTCGGTTTCGGGGGGGGGGGGGGGGGGGGGCTGGCGAATCGAGTTACAGAACTGTGGCTGCTAAGGAGCGGGGAGGCCCCCCCGATTGTACAATGTGTGACTGATCTGTGCTTCATCACAGACCCTCAGCAGGAACAGCAATTGAAGAGGTGTGAAAATCAACCTGCAAAAAGCCAGACACTTCCCTTTGTCCTTAACGATTAACGTATTTTATACTTCACTTACCTCGTTAAAAGGAAACAAAAATCTGTATGTAAATATTATATAAAACTATCAAAAGTCCAGGATTGCTGCACTTTAAGTTTATTGCAAAACAAAAAAGATACAAAATGCATCATAAATGCAACAATTTGTATCTTATTGTATCTTTTTGTTCTCAATTGATTCATTCTCAGTGATGTCACCGGTCTCTAGTGAATGGATAGGCTGCATTCTCAGTGATGTCACCGGTCTCTAGTGAATGGATAGGCTGCATTCTCAGTGATGTCATCAGTCTCTAGTGAATGGATAGGCTGCATTCTCAGTGATGTCATCAGTCTCTAGTGAATGGATAGGCTGCATTCTCAGTGATGTCATCAGTCTCTAGTGAATGGATAGGCTGCGTTCTCAGTGATGTCACCGGTCTCTAGTGAATGGATAGGCTGCATTCTCAGTGATGTCACCGGTCTCTAGTGAATGGATAGGCTGCATTCTCAGTGATGTCATCAGTCTCTAGTGAATGGATAGGCTGCATTCTCAGTGATGTCACCGGTCTCTAGTGAATGGATAGGCTGCATTCTCAGTGATGTCACCGGTCTCTAGTGAATGGATAGGCTGCATTCTCAGTGATGTCACTGGTCTCTAGTGAATGGATAGACTGCATTCTCAGTGATGTCACCGGTCTCTAGTGAATGGATAGGCTGCATTCTCAGTGATGTCACTGGTCTCTAGTGAATGGATAGGCTGCATTCTCTGTGATGTCACCGGTCTCTAGTGAATGGATAGGCTGCATTCTCAGTGATGTCACCGGTCTCTAGTGAATGGATAGGCTGCATTCTCAGTGATGTCACTGGTCTCTAGTGAATGGATAGGCTGCATTCTCAGTGATGTCATCAGTCTCTAGTGAATGGATAGGCTGAATTCTCAGTGATGTCACCGGTCTCTAGTGAATGGATAGGCTGCATTCTCAGTGATGTCACTGGTCTCTAGTGAATGGATAGGCTGCATTCTCAGTGATGTCACCGGTCTCTAGTGAATGGATAGGCTGCATTCTCAGTGATGTCACCGGTCTCTAGTGAATGGATAGGCTGAATTCTCAGTGATGTCACCGGTCTCTAGTGAATGGATAGGCTGCATTCTCAGTGATGTCATCAGTCTCTAGTGAAAGGATAGGCTGAATTCTCAGTGATGTCACCGGTCTCTAGTGAATGGATAGGCTGCATTCTCAGTGATGTCATCAGTCTCTAGTGAATGGATAGGCTGAATTCTCAGTGATGTCACCAGTGTCTAGTGAATGGATAGGCTGCATTCTCAGTAATGTCACTGGTCTCTAGTGAATGGATAGGCTGCATTCTTAGTGATGTCACCAGTATATAGTGAATGGATAGGCTGCATTCTCAGTGATGTCACTGTTTTTTTGTTTTTTTTGTTCTGTTCTTTTTTTTGTATTTTCTGCATTAATATGAAAATTATTTAAACTTTAACATAGCTCTGCAGTTGTGTGTAGAGACAATTTAAACCCCAGCTATAAACAATTGCAGCCGTCTTTCTCTGGATTCCATATGACCCAGTGGGAGATCTGGAAGGGGAAGAGTAGAGGTTTGGTATGGAGAAATGAATACAATTACCAGCAGTGAGGTGTATGGTGATGATTCACAGACCCTGTGACAGCGGAGATCATATATTCCTACTAATGATGAGTTCTGCAGACTCCTGTTAGTTTTGGCCTGTAACTTACATTCCAACGTCTATATGGTTTTATAAACACATCGTGCAATATGGAGCGGAGAAGTGCAGCCTTAGAAATGTGGACTGGATGACTTCAGCTTAACCACTTCAGCTCCGGGAGGTTTTACCCCCTTCACGACCAGGCCATTTGTTTCTATTCAGCACTGAGCTACTTTAACTGGCAATTGCGCGGTCATGCAACACTGTACGCAAATTAAATTTATATCATTTTTTTCACACAAGTAGAGATTTCTTTTGGCTGGTATTTGACCACCACTGGGTTTTTTATTTTTTGTGATATAAACAAAATAAATACCGAAAAATTTAGAAAAAAAAATATATTTTTTACTTTCTGTCATGAAACATATATATATATATATATATATATATATATATATATATATATATATATATATATATATATAAATAAAATCAAACTTTGTCATACATTTAGACCAAAATGTATTTTGCTACATGTCTTTGATAAAAAAACAAAACAAACAATAAGTGTATATTAATTGGTTTGTGTGAACGTTATGGAGTCTACAAACAATGGTGTATATATTTAAAAATCAATCAATTCTGATGTAATGACGGAATATCATTTCTTGAAGACCTAAAATACCAGGACATTACAAATACCCTGCCCCCCCCCCCCAAAAAAAAAAAAAAAACTTGTTGGAAGGTTATTGTGAAGTTGTAATTTTTTTATCACAATTTTTTTTGAAAATAAGGAAATTGAATAAAATTATTTTTTTCTCATAATAATAATAATTATATATATATATATATATATATATATATATATATATATATATATATATATATATATTTTTTTTACTATTTTTTTTTTTTTTTACATATAGGGATACTGACTGGTGACAGTATGTTTAAAAATAATAATAAATATATATATATATATTTACTATTTTTTTTTTCATCAGAGTTTATGTCACCATAGTAATACTGTATGACTCTGGAGGGTGATCAGGGATTTTTTTTTTGTTTGTTTTACATTTTGTTTGTTATTACAATGAAGATCAATTGTAACAGCAAAGTTAACCATTCATGACAGCTGTGAGAACTAGTGATCTGTGATTGGCTACAGCTAATCACATGGTACAGGGTGCTGTGATTGGCCCAGGTACCACGCGATAGCTGTGGGCCAATCACAGCATAGACAACACAGCTGCGCGCTCATAAGCCCAGTGCAGGCACCTTGCATACAGGTACATGATGGTGCCTGCTCATGCCGACCTGCTGCAGTATACAGTATATGTACTGTGGCAGGTCAGCAAGTGGTTAAAGTGAACCTGTCTCATGTAAAGTGGTTGTAAACCCTTACATATACCCAGTGAAGTGAGGGGCCTCAGGTCAGGTGATACACAGAGATGAAATTAATCCTCCTACAAGTTGTACCTGTTTATCTGCAGTCTTCTTTTCTCTACAGTCTTCTAAAGTACACATTTTACACAGCAGTTCTGATCATCAGAAGGCTAGGGGAGGGGATCTGATGTCACATACTGCACATCAGAGAGCTGAGCGTAATCTGAGACCTGAGCGGAGGGAATGGACACACCCGCCTCTACACAGTCTCATAGGGAAACTTGGACAACTGAGGCTTTCAAACACAGCCTGTGTGCTGGAGCTCTCCTCCCCTGTCCCCCTGGATCCCTTGGGCTGCATTTACACCTGAGCGTAGCCTCTTTGAGTGCTTTTCCGGTGATTTTTTGTGCATTTTTTGGCGCATTTTTGCACGTTTGTATGCAGCGTTTTTGGGCTTTGCCGTTTTTTTTATTAGTCAATAGATAAAACTATTATCTGTTGGATCATTTCAGCTTTTTTAGCTTTTCCATTAACTTTTATTTCTTCTTTTATTATTATTCATTTATTATAATGTTTTTTTTCATTGGAGTAAGGGGTTCGAGTTCAGTTTAGGTTAGGGTTAGGATTAGTAATTGATGTTAGGGTCATTTATTATTATTAATTTTTTTTTAATTCTATTTTATTTATTATTAGTATACGGATAATAATGAATGAATAAATAAATGTAAAATAAATACACAAATAAATGAAAAGCATAAACAAAAAATAAATACATTCAATAAATGAATACTAAGAAACAATAAATAAATAATTAACCTTAACGTACCCTTACCCCTTAAAGAAAATAAAATAATAATAAATAACTAAACACCCTAACCCCAACACAAAAAAAAAAAATTATAATTTTTTCATTGGGGTAAGGAGTTTAAGTTCAGTTTAGATTAGGGTTAGGATTAGGAGTTGGTGTTAGGGCTATTTATTATTATTTTTTTTTTTTATTCTATTTTATTTATTATTATTATACAGATAATAATGAATGAATAAATAAATGTAAAATAAATACATGAATAAATGAAAAGCATAAAAAAAAATACATTCAATAAATGAATACTAAGTAACAATAAATAAATAACTAACCCTTAACTTACCCTTACCCCTTAAAAAATAAAATAATAACTAACTAAACACCCTAACCCCAACACAAAAAAAAATATATCATTTTTTCATTAGGGTAAGGGGTTCAAGTTCAGTGTAGGTTAGGGTTAGGATTAGGAGTTGGTGTTAGGGTTATTTATTATAATTTTATTTATTTTTTATTCTGTTTTATTTATTATTATTATACGGATAATAATGAATGAATAAATAAATGTAAAATAAATACATGAATAAATGAAAAGCATAAATAAAAAATAAATACATTCAATAAATGAATACTAAGAAACAATAAATAAATAATTAACCCTAAACTTACCCTTACCCCTTAAAAAAAAATTAAATAAATAAATAACTAAACACCTTAAACCCAACACAAAAAAAAAAAATATATTATATTATTATTATTATTGTTATTATTGTTATTAAAGGAGAAGTCCAGCCTGAGCTTATTTGGCTGGGCTCCTCGTATGGGTCACAGGAGTGCAATTCGACTGAGAAGGCCGCTCCCCGCCCCTCCACAGCTCAGCGCTCCAGTCAGGGTGGGGGGGGGGGTAGAGTGGAGAGATGCAGACTGAAAGGTAGCAGCTCTCAGCTCAGGGAGCTATGAGAACCGAGCCATCGGCGATGTTTGATCGCTCGGTTCTCAGTGCAGAGGCGGCGGGTGACAGATGCAGCATCCACCTAGGTAAGTAAAAAAGGGGAAAAAAGAAACTTTACTTCCCTTTTAATAATGTCTTTTTTTGTTCGACTTTGGGTGTTGTTATTTTATTTTTATTATTATTATTGTTATTATTAATATAATTAATAATTATAAATATATAATAATAATTATAATTATAATAATAATTAATAATATATATATATATATATATATATATATATATATATATATATAATAATTATTAATAATATATATATAATAAATATAAATATAAATATATATATATATATATATATATATATATATATATATATATATATATATATATATATATATATATATATATATATATATAATTTATAATTATATAATAATTAATAATAATAAAAATAATGTATTTAATATTTTTTAAGTTTGGGGTTAATTGTTATTTATTAATGTATTATTACATATTATTCATTTATTTTACTTATTTATAATGAATTTGAGTTATTTGTGTTTTTATTTTACATTTATTTATTCATATATTATTACTATTTTATTTTTCACTTTTTTTCATTTGAGCAGAAAATCTCGCAAAAACGCGCGCAGAGACGCAATGGCGCGTTTCCGTTAGTTTCTATGGGAATACAAACGCGCCAAAAACGCCCAAATCTGCCCCGATTCGAGCGACAAAAAAAAAGCTCCAGAACTTTTCTGAGCTTCAGGCGACTTGAAGATGTGAACCGCCTACATAGAGAATAATAGATTTTTTTTTTTCTCCTCCAGCGTTTTTTGAGCTTCAAGCAGATAATCGCTCCGGTGTGAATGGATCCCTTGGCGTTGGCATCGCCTTTTCAGAAGAGCCTCATGCAGATAGCAGAGTAGTCAAACTGGGTAGGAAAGATCTAGATGATGCTGGACGTCCTCCATCCGGGAAATGAGGCGGGGCTCTGTCTGATTCGTTGCAGCTTTCCGATGCACACTGTGAGAGGCTCAGAGTGTGCAGCAGAATCGGAGTAAGCCATTTCAGTCCAGGAGAGGAGAGTTCAGCTTTAAGCTCCGACCAGAATTTCTTGGCTTGGGCTGCAGCGTTGGGATAAGTCCAGCATGTCCTGATTGCGACGTACTAAGAAATGCCGTGTTATGGATTCCTGGGATGGATCGGAGCCCCTGGCTAGTTCCTAACAAAAGGGCGCTCAGTATAATTAATTCACCGACATTGTGTGTGTGTTTTTTTTTCCCGCAGTAGCTGTCTGGGTCTAGATGTGCCGGAGCTACTAAATTATGAAAGGGCCCTTAAAATTGACGCGGAAAATATTTTGTAACTATAAGCAAAAAAATTCACTTTTCATTTAATTTAAAGCATAAAACTTCCTCCCGGTTGGAGGGATCTGATCATCAATGTGTTCATGGAGAAAAGAAAGTTATTAAAGAGAACCTGTCATGTGGGCACAGGAAAGGGCATGTAATCCCTGACGAGGAATCTCTGTTATTTGCTCCTTTTATGTTTCCTAAATAAACCCCCCCCGAAGAGGTTTTGTTATATTTGTTTGATAAATTCAATAAAAGTGTCTGTTCCTCCTCCCCCTGTACAGATACAGGCGGGGCCCACAATTCCTCTCTCTGATCCTCAGAAAACCCAAAATACAGACAGAGTGTCAGGAAGGGGGGACAAGAGGTTACCGGGTGCAAATCTACTTCTCTCACATGTCCCCCATTATTGATCACGTGATCCATGATGGGCTCACCCCGGGTGCATTGTGGGGGGCTGGGGAGAAAGGAAAATAGTTGAACAGAAAGAGATAGTTATTGGGAAGGAAGGAAGGAAGGAAGGAAGGAAGGAAGGAAGGAAAGAAAGAAAGAAAGAAGGAAAGAAAGAAAGAAAGAAAGAAAGAAAGAAAGAAAGAAAGAAAGAAAGAAAGAAAGAAAGAAAGAAAGAAAGGAAGGGGTAAGGGAGAGAAGGAAGGGAGAGAGAGA